>JASAND010029009.1:0-57266 GCA_030248195.1 Trissonchulus latispiculum | reverse complement strand
TTCTTGGCAGAGGAAGCCAAAATCGCAGAAATTTTGGTGGTCGTCGTAATTATCCCGGAAACCGGAATTATTACAACAACCGGTCAAATTTTGAAAATGGTGGCTATTCTAATTGGAATTGGAATAAAGGAAATCGAGGAAGAGGCGGCGGTCGAGGAGACCGTCGGGGAGCAAATTTCGGAAATCGAAATCAGGAACCGAGTATTTTTGTCTCTCCCAATGGGTAGGTTTTTCAAGGGAATGGTGAAAATAAATCAGGTGTAAATTTTTTGACTCCCATTGAACAACAGTCTGATCCTGCTTCTCAGTTAGTTGAAGCATTGCAGAATTTTCAGCAAGCGGGAAGCACGGCAAATTCCGGGACAGCTCCTCCGCAGTAATCCCCCCTCCCGGAAAAACCGAATGTACGTATACTGAGAAGGAAAAACCGCAGGTAAATTCTATGTCAGAAAAAACCCCAAATTTTTTAGAGGGGCTTTCGAAGCTTTTTCCAGATGAAAAAGTGCGTCATGCAAATCAAATTTGTGCGGTTTTTACCCCTACATATGCGGACGTAACTCGGGGTAATCGATCTCAAAATTCTTCTGAAAATCCCCGAAATTTACTTTAGTCTCAGTTGCAACAGTTCTTGCAAAATGTTGATATACATACACTCGTAAATGCTTTAACAAAAGCCCGCCCCCCTCCCTTAATTCCTCGATCTCCTCCAAATGTGACTTTTTTGGAACCTATCAGTCCAGAAGAATTTCGGAAAATGAAAAATCCACGAATTATTCCGTTAATACCGGTGAATTATCCAAATTCGAGCAATTTTCGATCTCAATCGTCTTTTTCCCGAAATTTTCGCAATACGTATAACGGTAGAAATAATTTCTCCGACCACACTAGTGGTCGAATAAATTATTCTAATAATGCGACTTTTACTCCACGTGTGAATTATTCTGCCAATAATTGGCGTGGAGGAGCGCCTAGTCTTAATCAGAGTTGGCGCCCCCCAGCCAAAATTATTGGAACAATGGTCCTTGTACTAACCGGTTGCCCGGTACTAGTACTCAGTGGTATAAAAATGACCAACAGTCTTTTGCTGTGCCTATAAATAGTAATTTGAATCAAGGTTCAAATTACAATAGCACTGCGCGTGTTTGGGAAAACAGTAGGTTTCCTATGGGAAATCTTGCTGCATTCTCAAATACAAATTGGCGCCAATATATAGCACAGCAAGGGGCACCTGGCCTTACGCCAATTTCTAGTACTAGTGTCGCTGGGGTAGGTAGTCAGGGATCATCTGTAGGTGCACGCGCGCCGGCTAATGTCCCTGCACAAGGGGACACGACGCTGAAGGCTTCAAATAGTCTAGATGAAACCTGTACAACTAATGCTGCGAATAGCTCAGATGCCTCAATTTATAAAAAGTCTGAGGTGAAAAATACAAATACGCCATCTAGCGTGAAAATAACTATGGAAACATCACCAGACCAGTTTGTTACACGATTAAATCGTCTTAGAACTATTGATGAGGCACCTGAACCAGAGAAAAAGGCAGCGAAAGATTCATTTTTGAACGTGGAGAGGGATACTAACAGTAACATCAAACATAAAAGTGAAGATAATTCATCATCAGGACGAAGGAAGTCGAAACAAAAATCGAAACGTGGTCAGAAAAGGCGTTCTTGTAAGATTCCTGACCCAGATTTTCCCGGAAGGTTTCTTTTTGAGTATGATTCTTCGGAAAGTTCATGTTCAGATAAAACTCTGTCAGATTCGTCAGATAGCGAAAGTGAAGAGTTGGAAGATTTTGAAGCGAATTTAAGTCATCAGCCACAAAAGGCACCTAAAACTGATTTCGTGACGAATAATCGAATCTATTTGGCCGCTTTTGTACATCAGGATCAATATTTCCTTGGTGCTCAGACGAAAATACCGCCTGTGCATTCACCCCTGATAGTTGCATCAGTAGAAGGCGTGAATACTTTAGCTCTTATTGATACGGGCGCTAATATTTCAGTGGTTTTTAAGAATTTTGTCGAACATTTAAAGCAAAAATGCCCGGAAAATTTGACATTTGGGGATGGTGCCTGTGAAAAGGCTACCGCAGCTAACGGAACTGCCATTAATTTTTCTGGTTCAGTTAAATTTGAACTATCCTTTCAGGGTTACAGGTGGGCTCATCAGTATTTGATCAGTGACTTCTGTCCATACGACATTCTTTTGGGTATGGATTTTCTTTCATACTATAACTGGTCAATGCTCATGGGTCGCCACTCTATATATCACCCTCTTTTTAAAGAAGTTCCGTTGCTGGGGGCGCCTCAAATAGGCAACATCTTGCAAATGATTGGAAAAGCACGGCCTACTGTTTCGAATATTTGTTTACGCGTTGGAACTTGTATACCGGCGAATTCTGAGTCATGGGTCTCTATTTCATGTGAAGAAGGACCACAAACTTTGGATGTGAATGTTTCTGATGATGAATGGGACTTACCATTCGTACGTGCAAAACCATCAATTGTAAATGAGCGAATTGCTCCTTGCCTTCACGGTTTGAAAAAACGCCTAAACTAGTACGTAATTCCAAGAAAGTTTTGGAAAAATATGATTGTTATATTGTTCCTGGTATAATTTCCAAACAGGAAAAAGCCCAAGAAATCAAAGTTTGGAATTTAAGTGATGAGCCAATTCAGCTACATCCAGGAATGGTGCTAGCTTATGCGGATGATTTAGTCACTTTAAAAAATCGTCAAGGCAAGGAATCATTTTTACAATTGGGTGATACCTGGCTAGAACAAGAATATATATGTGAAGATGACTTACCTAAGTCTGTGCATGCTGAAATTTTTTCTGCAACTGTTGAAGATACGTACGTAGATGTACCTACTACGTCAAAACAAACGGAAGGTGAGTCTAAGGCACACCTGGGCAATGGGGGGGTGGACGGGGGGTGGCCACCCCAGGTCTCACATACGCACCGAAATGATACCTATATGATTTCTTGGAAGAATTGACGCACCAAAATGGTACGTATATGATTTTTTAAAGATTTGGAGTCGAAGCCAAATTTGACTTATTTACGCATTTGTTTCCACAAATTAGATTCTTCCATCTCCACACAGTTTTGACTTGCCTACACACCAAATTTGTTGGCATGCAAGCTCGCACCTGATTTGACCTATCTACACACTGAAATACACACACCGACATACTGAATTCGGCTTACCGACGCACCGGATTCGGCGTCTGACGCACCGAATATGGCTTACCGACGAACGGATTCGGCCTCTGACGCACCGAATTTTACTTGCTGACGCACCTAATTTTGCTTTCCGACGCACCGGATTCGGCCTCTGACGCACCGAATTTGACTTGCCGACGCACCGAATTTTGCTTACCAAAGCACCGGATTCGTTCTCTGACGCACCGAATTTGACTTGCCAACGTACCGAATTTGACTTGCCAACGCACCGGATTCGCACTCTGACGCACCGAATTGGACTGGCCGACGCTCCGAAATCTACCCCCCATTCGTTCTCTGACGCACCGAATTTTGCTTAGCGACGCACCGGATTCGTTCTCTGACGCACCGAATTTGACTTGCCAACGCACCGAATTTGACTTGCCAACGCACCGGATTCGTTCTCTGAAGCACCGAATTTGACTTGCCAACGCACCGGAGTCGCCCCCTGACGCACCGAATTTGGCTTACCGACGCACCGGATTCGTTCTCTGACGCACCGAATTTTGCTTAGCGACGCACCGGATTCGTTCTCTGACGCACCGAAATTTGCTTACCGACGCACCGGATTCGTTCTCTGACGCACCGAATTTTGCTTAGCGACGCACCGGATTCGTTCTCTGACGCACCGAATTTGACTTGCCAACGCACCGAATTTGACTTGCCAACGCACCGGATTCGTTCTCTGAAGCACCGAATTTGACTTGCCAACGCACCGGAGTCGCCCTCTGACGCACCGAATTTGGCTTACCGACGCACCGGATTCGGCCTCTGACGCACCGAATTTGACTTGCCGACGCACCGAATTTTGCTTACTGACGCACCGGATTCATTCTGTGACGCACCGAATTTGACTTGGCGGCGCACCGGATTCGTTCTCTGTCGCACCGAATTTGACTTGCCAACGCACCGGAGTCGCCCTCTGACGCACAGAATTTGACTTGCCAACGCACCGGAGTCGCCCTCTGACGCACCGAATTTGACTTGCCGACGCACCAGATTTCGGTTATCTACGCACCGGATTTGATCTAACTGCGCACCAGATTTGGCCTATCGACGCACCGGATTTGGACTTTATTGCTTTTGTGTCAAACACTGACTGATAATTTACACAAAAATTTTGTTTGCTCAGTGAAAAATAAATTTACACGACAAAATGCATCTAAAAAAAGTTAGAAAATGTTTGTTAAAGTGCTGTGAAAAATAGGCTTCAAGCCTTTCGTATTTCAAAAGGCTTTAGTATTTAGCTGGGGGCAACGGCCATACTCCATTTTGTTCCCATGGTTTTCAATCATATTTTTACGTCAAAGGGTGCGTCACGCGGCAATTGTTTTTGTGTCAAAAATCGCCCTGATGCAAGCCTGATACAGTTTGATTTAACCTTCAACAAAAAGAAACATTGTGTAAAAGTTGCTGGAAAACTGTTTCAAAAGTGATATTTTTAAAAATTTTCTACTGGAGTCTACGCCTCCAAACCCCGCCCGTCTTATTCTTACTCATTCATGACTGATACGATACCTGAAAAACTAATATCTTATAAGAGTAAAGGCAGATGTAGCAGAAGGCTAGTCTTGCAGATTTACTAAATTAGCCATTGAAAAATATACCATATTTGCTATAAGCAAATATAATGAGCGAATAAGCGAATATAATGAGCGAATAAGCGAATAATGTTACAACAACTGGCCATACTTTATCTCATTAATTGACCGCGGAAATGCTCTAAATTAATTCCCGGGGATAGTCTCAACTGCAAAAATTCTTCAACTTCTGGGGGGCACTGCCCCCCAGACCCCCCCGTAGTTCCCTTCATAACTTTAATGTTTCGTTTTCATAGCCTTAGGTTAAATAATTGAATGATTACAGCTTTCTGTAAGTAGACAGTCGACTATCCACAGTGTTATTTTTTCAAATAAAAGCTTGTTTCTGAAATTACGCACCGAAACATATAGTACCCTTTTCGAGGAAAACGCACCGGATTTCCACCCCCCGTCCGAGAAAAAGTCTGCCCAGGTATGTTTGTAACCCCCTTAATTTAATTTAATACTTATATTTTACTTAAAGATTCCACAAACTTACTCCTACTTACATGCGAAACACTGGGATTAAATTAATATCATTACCCATTCCCCTAAATTACTCTATTAATTATCTTTCGTCTTTCTAATTTTGCAGGAGATCCGCTGGGAACTGAGTTAGCGATGCGAGGCTAGGCCCCCCCGCCCACCCAGCCGGAGATGGCGCACTTTAAGTTTCGCGGGAGGCTACCTCCGTACTCTAGTTTGAAGAGACCCAGACGAAGCTGACATTTCGGTTCTTATTTTTGTCTATTTGGTTTTCTGGTAATACAGGTACGCGATCCCCGCCGCTGCGGCTGGAGGATCATGGGTCGCCCATTCACGCACCGTCCCGTGGCATTCATATGGCAGTTCCCCATGCGTGTTTTCATGGCTGGTCTTCACTAATCTTTCGACGCCATGTCATTTTTATTATGTTTATTACTTAGTCAAGTTTGCTATAGTTTCGTATTTTTGTATTTCTTGTGTTTTGACTTCCTTATGTTCTGAGACCCATTTACCAAAATTCAGTCAAAACTTTTCACTTTTGGGTAAATTTCTTCCTTCTTTTGGTTCATGTGTCCCTCGCAGGAGCTCGGGCGGTAAGCCCTGGGGAGATGTAATGTGTGTGGTGTAATGTGTGAGTGAGTTTATTTTAATGTGAAATTTTGGTGAGAATGATAATTTTAGTGTGAAATATGTTTTGTGTGAAAGTGTGTAAATTTGTGTTGAAATTGGTGCGAATTCGATTATTTTCTATGTTAAAATATGTGGGGTTTTATTCAGCCCACTTAGCGACTAGGTGGCGCTGTTTGTCCTTTGAAGTTTCTCTGGATGCTCGCTGAGCATCCAGTTTGCAAAGGGGGTCTCAAATTCAGCCAATCAAAATTCACTAGGCATCCCACTCAGACGTCTCCTTTAAAACTAGTTAGTCTTAAGTTTTGTCTCTTTCGTGTGCGGCCGTTTATAGCTCTGTGGCCTTAGTCTTGAGAGTGTATTCCTTGCCTTTCAAATTGGATCCTTTGGGTAGCGTAAGTCATTGATTTGTTTTTACTTTCCATTACTGGCTCCGAGGCGACCTCGTGGGCCGACCTAAATTAATTAGTGGTGCTTTATTGAGTCTTTATTCCCTTTCTAGTTA
The DNA here is from genome assembly GCA_030248195.1 of Trissonchulus latispiculum. Classification (NCBI taxonomy): domain Eukaryota; kingdom Metazoa; phylum Nematoda; class Enoplea; order Enoplida; family Ironidae; genus Trissonchulus; species Trissonchulus latispiculum. The sequence continues at coordinate 50,839 of JASAND010029009.1, read as the reverse complement.
ATTTCTAAATTATGGTGGTTTATTTTTAGAAAGAAGGTTTTATTTAGCTATTTCAAATAAGTTAGTTTAGCCGCGACGGCTTAGGAAAGTTTTTCTTAGGTTATAGCTTTGGAAGGATTTAATCAATCGGTGGGGTTCGATTTGTTTATGTAAACTGTTTTATAAACTGTGTCGCAAGTTTGTGTATGCCCTATTAGGTGTAGCTAATTTTTCTGGAGTGTTTATTTGGCTTGAATTGTCTCTGTTTTTATATTTTCTTTGATGAATGTTTAAATGTCAAAATTTATTGCGCTGTATAATTTTCGGGAGTCACTCCCCTTTGTTTATAGGTCTATTAAATGTGGTCTCAGTAGCTGAGTCATTTAGGGTGTTTTAGTTAGGTTTTTAATTAGACTTGTATAGTAGGTAGGTAGGGTCCTGAGTTACTTTCCAAGTCTAGGTAGGCTAATTATTTACTGAGCGTGTATTAATTTAATCTAAGTTTCTCTAGTAGTCGAGTAATTAGGCAGTTATTTGTCCCCTTTAGTCAGCTCATTTGGTAGTTTGTTAGGCTAGTTCAATTCTTGGCGAGATCTGCCCAGGTCGACTGGAACATAAGTCTCCTCCAGGTTCGTCGTTTCCATACGCGCACAGTTTCCACCCGTAAAGTCTGGTTGTCAATACACTTCCAACTTTACAGTTTTGCTGTTTGTCCACAGTATACTCCGTAATATGTGTTTGACAACGAAATAAATGTAAATTGTTAAACATGGTTCACGTACCATAGTTGGCGATCTTTATTTTGTAAGGTGTGCGCAAACCGAAGTAGGTGCATTTTGCAGAAACCCTTATTTTGTAAGGTGTGCACATACCGAAGTAGATGCATTTTACAGTAAGCCCTTATTTTGTAAGTGTGCACATACCGAAGTAGATGCATTTTACAGTAAGCCCTTATTTTGTAAGTGTGCACATACCGAAGTAGATGCATTTTGGAAAAGTCAAAAATCTGTAAGGTGTGCACATACCGAATAATCACCGTTTGTGCTTTTATGCTTTAGTACTTTGGTAGTTCACGATGGTGAGACAGCACAGTGCTTTGAGCTTTCTCGGTTCACGATGGCGAGACAGCACAGTGCTTTGTGCTTTCTCGGTTCACGATGGCGAGACAGCACAGTGCTTTGTGCTTTCTCGGTTCACGATGGCGAGACAGCACAGTGCTTTGTGCTTTCTCGGTTCACGATGGCGATTGTGCTTTGTATTTTTGTGCTTTTTGTGTGCTTTGAGAATGCTCAACAGTGTTGAAGATTTTAGTTTGTGCTTTTGTGCTCTCCAATCAAATCAAGCCAATCGCTTAGCTGATTGGCTAAACAAACGACAAAAAAATTAATGAAAACTTCTACAGTAGTGTTATAAAATTATTAATTATTTTAAAAACATTGCCCACCAAACCAAATTCATAAATAGTGGATAGTTTTGTACCCATTGGAACACTTTCCAAAAACGGGTATTAAATTCCTACGTAGTCCTACTTACTTATGCCAAGAGTTAATTAAAAATTAACACATTAACAATACACACAGGAATATTTTGTTATTTAATTCCAAAACAATTATAATTATAACTTCGCTAATTATAAAACTTTTCGCAGTGTTGGTTATTAATTTTAAAATTTGAATTTCTGTGTCACGTGACCTGTGCTCTTCGCGATTGTGCTTTAGCATCGTGAACTATGTGTCTCCAGTCTCCTGAGCACAAAGCACTGTCTCCTGAGCACTGATCACAGGGCACAAAGCGCATAAGGCAAAAGCACAAAGCACAACAGACAAAGCACAAAGCACTCCACGGTGAACCGGGCTTAATTCAGTCAACGCGCTTTATTTGATAATATTCGTACAGTTTAACTAACATTAATAGAGTCAAAGTTCACAGTGCCTGCATAGTCGCAAACGCAAGTGTACGCGCGTCTACAAATGTCAATATTATTCTGCGCGCATCAACGTCCACGTCGATGCGCGTAAAGGTGCATTCATAGTTCCTGTCGCAAGCAGACGTAGACGCGCGTCGACGCGCGTATGGATGCGTCTGCATGCGTTCGTGAGTATGAATACGCTACAATTAGTTTTAAACGATTAAAACGGCATGTTACAATCAGACGCGTCGACGTGCGTAGATGCGTGTCGACGCGCGTCTCTATGTGTCTGCGACTATGAATGTGCCTTTAAGGTGCATCCATAGTCGCGAACGCATTGAGGCGCGCGTCGACGCCTCAGATTGTAACATGCCGTTTTAACCGTTTAAAAACAATTGTAGCGTATTCATACTCACGAATGCATGCAGACGCTTACGTACGCGCGTCTGCTTGCGTCTGGAACTATGAATGCACCTTGAACTGGCATGCTACAAATGGGCGCCTTGACGCGACGCTTCCAGTGGTAGCATGGCACCTGAGCCCTGGGCGTGATGCTGCAACGTTGGCGCCTTCAAATGAAACATTGCAGTGTAGCGCGTTGATGCGCGTCTACGCACGTCAACGTGCAACTACGCGCGTCTAGAGGCGACTGGGACCATGAAATCACCCATAATACTTTTTCTTTTGGAATTCAGATCAAACGTATTACAGGAGAGGTGCTTTAGGTCGTCTTAGTGTTAACCTTCTTCTGCCCAAGACTTCTCGGGGAAATCGGCTCAAAATGACCAGTTTTACATTTTTGGCTGCCATTTTTTACTGAGACCACCTAGAGAGATGGGACTGCCACCAATCGATAGAGAATTAATTGCTCTACATTTAAATTTTCATTACAAAAATCAATAAATTTATCTCTAGCTGCAAGACTTGATTCAGATACAGGATCAACTATGCGCATAACCTCCCGCATCACCTGGTGGGACGACTTTTCTGCCGACGAACTACATCCGGCTCTGGATTTGCTTGAATGCAGCGCTCGAACAGGGCTTGAAATCATGAAAATTTTCATAGCCGGCGGAATGCTATAGAAACTAGATTTTTCAAGCAGGTGTCGAAATATTCTCCCAAAATGGGGTGGACGTGTTAAGATAAAAGGAGCAAATGCCCAGATTGCCAACCGGCAACTGGGCCCTGTCCCAAAAAAGAAGATGCCAGAAATTACCACTTGTGCCAAATGACCGCCGCAGGTTAATACAAAATTTTACAGAAAAGAAAAACCATTTTATTAAGAAAGGATTTAACATTCTTCACATTTTAGACCTGCCAGTAATCAGGCTTAGCCAACAAATTTCACATTGAAGTTTCCAGATTAATTTTGGTGTGATTAACCGAGTATCGCTTCGACTGCTCAGAATCACTTTCATTATCCTCCAATGTAAACAAAGGCGTCCTTTCTCGCGCCGTCGGATCAATAAATGTTTTGTCGGTCCTACTGGAAACCTTTACTGTAGGAGGCTCGTTAATAGACCGACTGGTTGCTGCTGTCGTAGGAATTGCTATAGGAATAAGAGAGCTGTCTAAGATTTCTCTTGTTGTGGCAGTTAAAAATCCTTCGTCGGGAGGCTTATTTGAAGTTGGTGATTCCACCGACAAGCGTCTAGAGGATTCGCTAATCCGACGATTATGTTCACGCTTGACGGCTAAATGAACTAGACGTCGGAAGTTCTCGTGACTTGGAGTAGCTCGAAGATTTTTATCCATATGCTGGTACATGACCTGAAACACCAAAAAGTGAATTGTTGTAGTTTGGAAAATTAAGGGAAATGGTGCATGAATGAACGAATTTACATTTGAAATTCTACTTTGACGAGCAATCGTTTATATCTACTTCACATGAGAGCGACAACAAGCTCATCAATATCTCGAGCAGATCAGCGGGGCTTTGGATAAACTGCGAAACTTTAAACAACTGGATGTGTCGACACTCAACGAAGCATCCAGTTGCTGCTGCAGAATCCCAGCACTGGCTTGCATTTCTCTGTCTAACTGTAACTTCTCGTAGCGCCTTATGGCACATATGAGCTGAGGCCTTCAAAACATTTTGGGACTATGTATGTATTTCAACTTTTCAAAAGAATTGATCACTGCACAACTCAAAAGTATAATACAGTTAGTGCACTAGGCTTCCATTTCAATCGGGTTCTATTACTTATTTTTCTGTCGTAAATGTGCATAGCTTACCGTTTTGTGAAGAGGATTAGAGAGTTTATCTCGAATCTTGAGAATTTCAGCATGATCTGTAACTGGAGGCGACACCTGTTCCTTCTTTCGATTTCGTGGTTCTAAAGTGGACACAAGAAAAGTCTAACAAAATGAGAATATAGTAATGTGTGTACAAATTTTGACCGTTTATAGCAGATTAACCTTTGGAATAAACCTCAACGCAGAATATATATGTGCTTTTATTTTTAAAATCGTCAGGAAATCGAGATTTCGAAAATCCAAAAATCAGGAAATCCGAATATTTAGTTAAAATATTTAGTTTTTCGCCAGATTTTTATTGCAATCAAATTTTGTTTCCACGGTTGAGTAGTGCTGGTCCAGCTAAACGTTTTTGTTTTTACAATCTTTTAATGAAAAATTTATTTAATTTCTGGAATTCCGGATTTTCAAAATTTCCTGATTTTAGAAATTTTCTCCAATACCTACAAAACGGGTATTGTTGGGTATCATCACCATCAAAACTGTTACATGAGCTGAACAACTTTCGTAACAGAATGAACTATTGAAAATCCACTCAATTTCTGAAATTCGCGAAAATCGGATTTTCCGGATTTTAAAAAAGTTTTCCAATACCCCTTAATATGGGTATCATTTGAAAGCTCTTGATGAGCTGAGCAAATGAACAAATCTTATAATAGAACCAATATCCAAATATGCATTACATTTCCGGAATTCACGAATTCCGGATTTGACTCTATAGCTTGGTAGTTTTTCGTGAATTCCGAGAAGTGGGTGCATTTCTGCGAGTTGGCTCTATTACAAAAGTTGCTCAGGTAGTCAAGAGCTCTTTCAAATGGTATCATATTGTGATGTATTGGAGACAATTTTTAAAATCAAGGTTTTCGCGAATTCATGGAATTGAGTGCATTTTCAAGAGTTGGCTCTATTACAAAACATGTTCAGCTCCTTGGAAAGTTTTTTAAAATCTGAAAGTTTTGAAAAAACCGAAATTCCGGAAATTGGGTGCATTTTTGTTAAAAGTTTGTAAGACCAAAAATGTGCAGCTGGGCCAACTCTATTCGATCGTGGAAACAAAATTTTGATTGGGATAGAAAGCTAAAAACTTTGGAGTTTCCGTGAATGAAACTGGGAATTCCGGATTTTTGAAATCTCGAGTTCCTGACCATTTTAAAAATATTCTACATTGTTGAGATTTATTCCAAAGGTGAATCTGTCATCAACTGTCAGAGTTTGCAACACACACTATAGCTCTATTGCTTTTCATTTGTATTTCGATCATGTTATCTTCAGTTTATAATTCTAAAGCTGTGACCTGACGAAGCGAACCCATCTTACTAGATGCAATGGCTTCCTCAACATCCAGCATTCTGTCGCCAATGCTTGGTGGTAAGGCAGCTCTGAAACAATGAAGAAAATTAGATTATTTGGAATTAAAATATTCAAACACAATAGGTTCTTGTCGGATTCGCACATTTTCACCGCTCACAAGGATGACATTAATCAGGTTTTACTTTCGCGACCAGTATGTTACAACAGTTTAGTGGTGATACGCATTTCTTGATGGAAGCTTAGGAATTTTATCTCCCTCCAAAGGAGTCCGAACCGAAGAGGTGTTGGAATACTTCCAAACATCGGTTCTTAAACCCTAAATTTTGCGGTAATCGAGGCAGCTATACTGTCAGTCAGCACTCAGTCAGTGCTCTTCTGACTTAAAACTCAAACGTTTTCAAAGGGCAGATTGGTTCCTCCAATCCAATGTTTTATTTCAGCAAACACAAACTGACATACCCAATTAATTGCTTACTGTTCAAGCAGTTGAAAGCTTTCCATAACAGCACTAGGATGAGGTGTCATTTTGCGCTTCTCACTTGACACCTGATCAATTTTGAGCCTGGAATACATTCAGAAACAGTTAAGGCACATAATTGTCAGTAATCATACCAGCTATAAATCAATAGATCTTTAATTAATTACCAGCATCTTTTCTCCACAGCTCCATGCACAACTTATTGTAATTATTTTGTGGAACTCGACAATAATCAACTCGGAGTGCCGTTGTGATAACATTTGTACTTAGAGCATTGCAGCATTTGTGTGTATTAATTAGCTGTAATGTAGGTTCAACAAATTGGTAAGCTATACATTATTCGGTAGAAATTTGACAGCTTATTCTCACTGTAGTTCTGTTTCAGTATACGCTGTAATCAGGCTCCTTCCGCGGCCCTGAGGATCCTTTTCTAACAGAGGTCGGAGCCATTTCTGACTGATGTAGCGAAATAAATTCTAAAATGGATTACGTAATGCAAGTATTGAGTAAAACTGACAAATAGTAGGACGCAAATTCTGCCTAATGTAAATGACTGTGCATCCAATCAAAAGATCCAATGTGTTTGAGATCAGGTCAAAATCATGAGGGATGAATATAGATGAATGTACTTTTATATCGCTATTCGCTGCGTTGACTAGAAAGATCCGTCTGCATAAAAATTATTATTATTATTAATATTATTAAAATTTTGTCAGAAATTTTTTTGAGGATTTTAAATCCTAAAAAATTTACAATGACATTAAGTACTCGAATTTAACAAGTTTTGGGATGTTTTTCAGAAAATTTCCTTAAACTGGCGAAAAATCATTACAAATGCATTTTAAGCTAGCCTCTGCAACCGAGTAGTTTCTTACTTCTTTCTTACAAGTGGATAATCATGTTAAGTTGTAGGTTTTAAAAAGCTCAAGAGCATTTCAAATTTCCACCTTCCGCTGGACATCAACTATTGGAAAGTTAAGGGTTGGCCGCCGTCGAGTATAGCCTTCAACTTCAACACATAGATCAACAAATCTGCAGCCTTGTTAAAAGCCGGTAATCAAGACAATTATTCGGTGTGAGCTATATCACCACCCAATCGAGAAAGCTAATCACTACTATAACCAGTGCAGCACCAGTTAGGGAGGGGCGTAAATCAGAAAAGTTAAAAATTCGTTTTCACAAAACAAAATTGGGAAAACAACAAAGCAAGAGGTTCTCTTTAAACTCACAGCCAAATGATGCGAACCCCAGTGATCTATGATTTCTTCAACTCCTGCAACCGCATTGTCAACAACCTAAAAATAGCTGATCAAACCATGTCAGTATCAAATTTCCTTCATTTTACTAGTCTCACAATTGCAAAATTACATAAATCTTCGAAATTTTAGCACGAATGACATATGGGTACATTCACATTATATTGATAATAGGTTGAAATAACTATCACATTAATCTGTTTTGATAGTTAAATACTTTAAACACCCGAATGAATATTTCCTACTTGAATCTGTCCTGAATATTTTTCACGTACCGCACGATTAACTTCTTGAGCAAGCGATATTTTTGTCTTCTGGGTTTTTATCCGCAGGAACTTTACCAGTGGCTTTATAGTTATTCCCTGAAGCAAACGTGTACCAAGAGACATAACTTTGTTTGATTTTGACGAGGAGTCCACTTTTACTCAATTTACTAATACAGTTTATAGTTTAGTTCCTTCAGATTTATTAAATATTAGATTATTTATTAAATTAGATTTGAATAAAACTAGGTATATAAAGTCAGATTAGCTGGTTTGCTTGCATTTGGATTTTGAGGAGGAGTCCACTTTTACTCAATTTACTTACACTGTTTATATTTTAGTTCCTTCAGGTTTATTAAATATAGATTATTTATTAAACTAGATTTGAATAAAACTATTCAGATTGCTGGTTTGCTTGCATTTCGATTGTTAACTTACTTGTACAAATACAGTAAACAGGATAATGAACATGGTTGTAGTCAGTAATACCCTTTTCACCGGAAATAAGTGTTCATCGAGCATAAAGACAAGTGAAAATGATACAGCACCTCGCAGACCACCATACCCCTGAAAAACATAAAGGTTTAAAAACTATTTGTTAGTACACATCGAAACAGTAAAACACGATGGGCTGTTTTAAGTTTGTTGAGTTTGTTACAAAAAGTTCGCAGAGCTAGTCGATCTACACATGTCTGAAGTCGGCAGTATCTGATTATGTCTAGATATGACGAAGCTATGTAAATATTCGCTGGCGTCGTCGTCAAATCTACTTACCTCGACCGATCGAACAGGTACCCGCAAGAACCAGCGATATGGCATTTTTCTGGCACGTGCCGTGCATATGCTCCTCTCATTATTCTATATACATGCCAAAAAGGCGTGCTGCTTTCATTCAATGAAATAGCTGGAAGAAATTTTAAAGCATTTATTCCTGTGTTTCGAAAGGTTGGGGACAGACAGCTTGGAAGCTGCTGGGACTTGGAACTAAAAACCCAGCGACCAAGTACGTTTTAGCAAGAGTACATAATGTACAATACGTGACATGTGGCGAGCAGCGACAGACGAGAGCAGGAGGGAAAATTCTGGGGAGGGGGGGTTGAGCCGGCGGCCGAAGGCTGCCGGAAGACCGGATTTTCCGGTTTTTTGCTCAAAAAACCGGAAAAATCCGGATTCTGGGGGGTGAGGTCCATCTCTGGGGGGGGGGGTGACAACGGTGATAATGGTAATCGTAATAATAATAATAATAATAATAATAATAATAATAATAATAATAATAATAATAATTTTATAATGTACCATAATAAACTGTTCGTGGCGACTTATTTTCCGGATTCCTTCTTCAATCCTGTTCACAATCCAGGTGAGCACATAAACGACTACAAAACAAAATGGGAAAAGATATATCTAATTAAGTTTGTGACTAACAAGCGACGACAATAACGACTGATGTTGCACTGTAAACACAAATTATGAAACTACATTTTGAAATCCCTACAATTTCGCTTTTAATCCTTGTCTAGACTGGATCCCGGTGTTATTAACTATTCTGGAATTGGTAATATATAAGTCTGAAGAGGAAACAACATTTAAAAACAAAATTAAAATATTAATAAACTGAAAGTTCTATCGCTTACCAAGAAACCTAATTACGAGGCAAGCTACTAAACTGGACAAGACAAAGCCCGAATTCCAGCTGTGAGCTTCCGTTACCAGCATAACGCCCAAAATAATAAAGATGATGGCTTCAGTAACGGAGCTGGCTACTCGTGAGAAGAAATGGACGGAGATATAGGATTTGGATGAGAGATTTGGCCAAGCATAATGAGACTGTGTCATTCCACAACAAATTATGCTAAAAACCAAACATTTCAACTAAACCTAAAATATAACAGTGACACAAATATAGCTAGAACAAGTTGGCCCCAATAGGGGCAGTATTCCTTTGTAGACCTGTTATTTAATCAATTACAAGTATTGTCATTGTTGGAAGCTCGTGTAGAAGCTTCAGGTTTACGTTACAATTTCATTTGACTTCCCTTTATTTCTTTTGATATCCATTCCCTATTCTTTCTCACTGATCTCCATAAAGATCAGGAAGACTAGGCCTATACTTGCCATGCCATAAGTGGGCTGAACTTTTGATGTTCCGCGCAAGTTAGTACCTTATCATGTAGCGCACCATGTGTAACTCCCAAGTTACACTGATGCCCAAACATTTACAACCGTTTAGATTGCTGACAGTCGAAGACTGCGGGAAGGTTTTCACTTGCGCTGTTTAAATAGGATCTTAGCCTAATTTGCATAATCTGAATGCATGCAAAAAAATTACCTAAGCTAGCCCTGTGTTGAAGATAGGGCTTCTAAATGGAGAAATGACTGACCATGCACTAAGCATACTATTTTCCTTTTTATACATTCCTGCTCCAGCAGGAATAAAAACTAGTCCCCACCAAATTAATTTGATTCTTCGTGTCCAACTTCGTCGTATGGTTAACCTCTAGTGTTCTTGAGAATTTAACATCTTATATCTTACAGGTTTATACACAAGACCCATGACAGAATCTTACCTGATAATACCTGAGAAATGTACCATTTCAGCCAACAGATAGGACAAGTATGCCATCGCATATACTACAAGAGGTTCGACAACTAAACAGGTACGGATTGCATATTTCGGCAAAATAAAAGACGAAAATTTGAGCATGTCAAGTTGAGTTCATTCCTTTCAAACAAAACAAAAATAAGCGTATGATTTGATAGGTACGCACACACATATTACTTAAAAAATGTCCTAAGAGTAATCTATATAACAGGAAAACACATCAAAACATTAAATAAGATTGCCAGGGAGTCTAAATTAATATCAATTATTGATGAAAATCTGCAAATAATGGTACCTCTGACTTTTCCCGTAAATCTGGTAAAGAATGCTGTAAGAAGGCCACAGATTATCCCAATAAGTGTGCCTCCGAAAGAAACGCAGAGAAAGGAAACAACACCTAGTCCAATCTGAAAATACAAAAATTTCAAATAGAATCTGTCGCGATTCGTTATGCAGTTGTTCTGGCAAATGATTTATATTTAACTCAATCTTGGAAGACAGTGTTTTGATAGGTGATTTCCGTCGATTCGATTGATCTTCCACAACAGTGGAAACAGCTACACAACGACAACGTTGTATCAATTTTCCGAAGAGAGTTTACATAGCTATATGCGCCCAGCACCATTTGCAGAAATGCTCCACTGCTGTAGCACTTCTATCGAGGGCTGGTGGACAAAGAAGACCGCGGATAACCCTAAGACGGGAGGCGACAAGCACTGCGTATTCGTCTTAGAAATCAGAACCCAGGAGAAAGAAGAGCAGTGGGAAGTTCAGTTTTTCACTCAGGATGGATAGAAAAGAATTGGCACAGCAGGGGATCGGGAAACCAAAAACCTTTGTCACCGATTTTGCTGAAAAGTTGTATCAGGATGTTTTCGACTACGTGAAGTTAAAGTCTGATTTTTCAATAGTCCGACGCGAAACGGCCGTCACGAATCTAAAGTCCTACAGTTTGATACAGTTTTTTAGTTTAGTTCATGTTCAGCCAGAAAACACGCCAAAGCTTACAACACAACTTAGTTTCTACTAGAAAAAACTAAAGATATAGCATATAGCGAAGATCTGGGCGCAATGTACTCAAGTTTTGAATTCAGAGCAGAGACTCCAAAATCTCCCTGAACGTTGGACCTTTTCAGCAAAATTTTAAGACAACAAATTTTAAAAGTTTATAAACCAAAAGTTTAAAACGTTTAGATATTTAAAATTTCGGAGCAAATGGATCAGTTGATTTGTATCAATCTGAAATTGGAACTAAACCGAATAAGTTTTGCGAAAGTTGTGTATCGTAAAAGCTGGTAACTAACTCCGGAGAAAAATCAGCGTCCAGAAAATGACTTCATCAAAATATCTTTATTTAAAATAGCATGCCAAGTTCGTATAAACTTGAAAATATACCTCTGCGGCACCAATGTGTTCAATTTCCAGAAAGCTAACCATTAAATTATAGAATACAACAGTGACAGCATCTAAAAATTTAAATAACATCTTAAATAGCAGTCACCAGAGTCAGCAGTTGTTGCGCATTCAAAAAACAGTATATAATAAGATTTTGGACATCTTATGCAGCGCCCAACTGAGCTAAGTTTAACACTGCTCTATTGTACAAATGATTACGGTGGATTTCCTTTTTGATTTCATTATATATACAAATGATGAGCCACGACAAAAAGTTGTAGCAATGATTTGAAGCGAAATGCGAGTATATACCCGATCATGTGTCAACTAATGTTTAAGTGTAAATTGTCAAGATACATATGGTTTTATGGTACGTTATTTTTCCAGAATTCGAAACATGTTACAAAGATGTGGACGAACGACATTGTCTTAAGCAATAAGCTACGCATTTAAAACACACCATTGAGCAAAGATTCTCCAAAGACCATAAAATAAAGCACCTTATTGACTCCCAATTCTTGAAATATTGCTAACACCTAAAAGAAAATACTTCTACCATAAAAGCCGTTTTGTTTCACAAATGGCAAAACTAATAAGGTACATGCAGGGCAATAACAGGTTGATAAATTTTATGCCGTCTCAATCACCGATTCCTTCAACAGAATACTTACAGCTACAGGATCAATGGCTGAAATCAATGAGCTGAAGACAAATAAATGTAGAGGATGGAATAAAATTCCAGTACCCATTAGACCCGCCTGATATAACCCATATAAAATAACACCTACAAAATAAAATATAGAAAATATAGAAATGTTTGGTCATCCATAAAAAATGCTAAGATTTTAGTCAAAAGAAGCTCATAAAGAAACGTTTACAGCATTACCGGCAATTCAATGATATCAAGCTTTGAGCTAGTGCAACGTTGAGATGTTGCAACGGTGGTGTAAGGGAAGCAGGCATAGGAAAGATTGATAAGCCTGCAATGGGAGTTCAGCTGATGGTCCCGTGGTGTAGTGGTTTAGCATGTCTGACTCTAGAGCAGAAGGGCCGTGGTTCGATCCCCGGCGGGACCAATTCTTTACTTTCAATGGTGAGTGAAAAGCTGAACCTCCCTCTTCCCTTCTCTCTTCTAGGTCCTGGTTTCGTGGGTACAAGGGTACTTGACGCCTCCCGTTCGGGCTTGTCCTTGGTTTCTTCCTGATCCGCCAGCCCTGGTAGAAGCGCTACATGTGTCGAGGCTGCCTCAGGACCCGGATTGGACTCCTGTCTCCGGTCCCCCAGTAGTTGCTTCTGGTTGGTTGGATCTAAAGGGGTCTGGAACGTGTGTCGGGGGAGCACGGATCCCTTGGGCTCAGAATGCCCTGCGCTGGATGCGCTCTCGGTTCGATTCCGAGTTGAGTAAGCCGCGGGACGCGTCTTAATTGAAACCCGGGGGAGATGTAAGGGAAGCAGGCATAGGAAAGATTGATAAGCCTGCAATGGGAGTTCAGCTGATGGTCCCGTGGTGTAGTGGTTTAGCATGTCTGACTCTAGAGCAGAAGGGCCGTGGTTCGATCCCCGGCGGGACCAATTCTTTACTTTCAATGGTGAGTGAAAAGCTGAACCTCCCTCTTCCCTTCTCTCTTCTAGGTCCTGGTTTCGTGGGTACAAGGGTACTTGACGCCTCCCGTTCGGGCTTGTCCTTGGTTTCTTCCTGATCCGCCAGCCCTGGTAGAAGCGCTACAGTGGCATAGAATAACCATACTTGGTACTCAGTTGGGAGAGGGTTCCAGAGTTGGCTCCGGGTCCAAATTTTCAGACCCGGCCCGGACCCGGATCCGTTAGGCCGATCCCGGACCCGTCCAGACCCGGATCCGGGTACCCGAATCTAAAGAAAGCCAGTTTGCATTTCAAACCTTCACTACAGTCTTTAGTTTTACTGCAACTTTACTACTGTAATAGTGTGAATAAAACCTGCGATTAGCTTTTGGTAAATTTATTTTACGCTTTACGACAATTTTTATATGATTTGAGTGTTAGAGCTAAAAACAAAATTGGAATCTCGTTTGGATATTGGTAGCAGTATTTTTGTCATGAGTCCGGATACAGTGTGAGACTGTCTTTATGATAAGTTACAATTGCTCTGGAGGAAAAAGGTGAACGAATTTTTGGTGGCTTATATATATTTGAAAACAATGTCCCTACTAAATTTACTTTTGCGTGCATTGAAAAATTTTATACTAAGTTATTAATTTCTACTATTAAATTAACTATTAAATCAGATTTCTACTTCCAATTCTAGTTACATATTTTGTTTCTAGCCCAGCAAAGCAACATATATTTAGAAAGACCTCAGCTAGGCTTCCACTAAACATTGTATCTCAATGCGTAACACGTGGTTCAACTAACTTTTAATGGAAAAGAAATGAACAAATTATAATGTTTTAACATCCCTAGATGTACCAAAATCCGGTTTTCGTCAGTATTTTGGACCCGGACCCGGATTCGGACCCACGGGTACCCGGACCCGCGGGACCTAAAGTTGGACCCGGACCCGACCCGGCGCCAACTCTGGGTTGTACTCTTAGCCATGTTTAAATGGACATTGTTATGTGGACAATACAAAATATATATATACATATATTTTCTAAAATTTCTATGATAGTGAAAGCTTAAACCTATATTCTGAGTAGCATATTTTACCAATTTTACTCATGCTAATCGGTTTACAACAGGTAATCCTTACCAATTAGCATTATATTGAAGAACGTTCCCTGAAATAGATATGCAAACGGATATATATATATATATATATATATATATATATATATATATATATATATATATAATGGCGCTAATTTAATCTTTCTCAAAGCAGCTACAACTGTCGTTCAGCAACTTTAAAACAAATAAAAATTAAAATCAAGTTAATTAAAAGAACTTATAAAAGTTAACTGAAAATTAAAAAGGAACCACATACTTACCACAACCGCATACAACAATATGGTGCCTAAATTTTCCATGAAGGTTCGATCACGTAAAGAATAGGCACTTTCCAGGATAATTCTATAAAATTTATTCCTGTTGTCTTGATTCCAAAATTCTTTTAGCAATGTCAGTATACGTTGTCAGACAAAGAGCGCTTATCAGTTATCACGGTACGTTTTAGGAGCAACGAAAATCTATCAAACAACGATGCCTGAATGAGCACGAATAACCCGGAAATTAATAAATAAAATGAAATTGCTACTGCCTTTTACTAAATCTAACACAAAATTTAATTGTTCAAAGGTAGCTAATAGCAAAAGTAATAGGTACATAAAACGACCTACGGAGGTAGCAAGTAAAGGAAAAACTTTCTGGAATCAAACATCAATGCCTGTTTCAATTCATCTGTTTGGCCAAGTCTAGAAATCAAAAAACCATGTTTATTATTTGAAAAAATGTAAAGAAAGAAAGACCAAAATGAAATGAAAACAATAATGCAAAGGATTTTGGCGTTTCTTCAGGGTAATTATATATGGTTTTCTATGACTACTACTGCTGATCAGATAATTCTTGAATTAACGAGGGTAAACTAACACATTGTCGAGCATTTCTTGCTACAAAAAGGTAAAAGGTAAAGGTAACCACAGAGAATTCCCCTACCCATGTCAGGATCTAGGTTGCTGGTGCTCATCCCCGGATAAACAGCCCTTCAGCCAAGAGTGCCACCTCGAATGATGATTACAACCGCGGAGGAGGGGCCATTTCCTTAAGGCAGATGCCCTAGCCTACACGGTCTCCTGTTACCTTCCTATTGTAATCTTAGCTTAACCGATCACAGCTAACAAATTATGGATATAGCTTGGTTAGTGTGGTATGATATAATATAGATAGACGGATCACAACTAACAATATTTCTTAGCATTTTTTAATAATTTAAACTCTTAGCAACACTTCCCACTTATGTGATAAACCCAGTTACCGATCAATTAAGGATGGATAGCGGGGTTGGCTAAAGCTCACGGGGAACCCAGCGAAGTCCCAGACCCTTGCTCAATGAATGAAATGCCAGACCTTAAATTCCAAATCAATCCTTTTGTTCATAAAACACTGTTTCTCGTGCACGGCTAATTAGATCCAGAACATTCTCATGTTTAAATCTCTGAGCAAGACATTCATACAGTCAAAGCATTCCACTTACAAAAAGAGTCCGCCAAAAGCAATTCCCAGCACGATGAACAAGCTGAAGCATTAAAAGTTAACTAATATGTGTGTAAATAACAATGATAGGTATGTACTGTAGTAATTCACTCATGTAAGGTAAGTGAATCGGCCCTTCTTCTTTGGGTTCCGTAAAGGGGCTCCGATCCCAGGGATCACAAAAGCTACTTCTCTCCTGTTTTGACAAAAATGGTAGTTGATATTGCACCAATTTCGTCGGTTGAGGAAGATTACGGTAGTTTGAACTCATGGATTACGGTAGCTACGGACACATTCTCAGCAAGTCTCTTTATCAGAAGTTCGCATTGGCCAATAAGACAGCAGCAGTTTTACACATTTAACTAAATTAGCATGCTCCCGCCTGCGCCAAAACCACATGCTATTTAGACTCTTGGTTTACAAGTGCGTCTTTGAAGGCCTTTAATCAACAAAACAATAAATATATACCTTATATTTTAGGTGCGCTTACAACGTGATTGGAAGCAATCACACTAATGTATAAAGAAAGATGGGATCTCTTAGGAAAACCCGCCCTAGCCCCAAATTGACTAAATGAGCTGACATTTGGTAGGAACAGGTTTTCGTCCACACTTAGTTCAAATATTCGAAATCGCGAAATTCGATGTTTTTCGATTTGTTAGGGGAACTAAAGAAATTCTTGTCATTGATTTTGCTGAAAAGTTGTTTATACATAGGTGTTAGGAATCGCAGAGGCAGAACACGAACCTGAAGTCGGTTGTTCGATTCAACTTTTTGTTAGCTTCAGTGAAGAGGCTTACATTTTTAGCTTACAGCTTTAGCTTATACTGAGCTGACAAAAACTGAATCGAAAAACGGACTTCCGCAACCCAGAAAACAGCGTATCTTTTGCGACCAATAACTTTGAAATTTTGTGCCTGTATGTTTGCATACTGGAGGCTGGCAAAATCAAAAAATCAAAACCTTAAAATTTTAAAAATTTTTTAATTTTAGTTTGGTAAGGGATCGAACAATTTTTTTAAAAAAGGTTTGCTGAAACCTTGCGTACAGGAGTTTTCATGGGCGCTGAGCACGAATCTGAAACCCGTTTTTCCGATTTAGCTTTTCATTAGCTCAGTGTAAGCTTACATGTTAAGCATACATCTTTAGCTTATAATGACTAACGAAAAACTGAGTCGAAAAACGGATTTCAGATTCGTGCTCAACGCCACTGAAAACCCTTACATGCAAGTTACCAGCAAAATTTTTTCAAAAAAGTTTCGGTTCCCCTTACCAAACTAAAATTTTAAAATTTTTAAAATTTTAAAGCTTTTGAATTTTAGAATTCGTCAGCCTCTAATATGCACCTCTACAAAATTTCAAAGCTATTGGTCAAAAAATCAAAATTTAAAGGATGGGGGGAAATCACAAAAGATCCGAAACACCTAAAGCCTGGTTTATACTATCAAACTTTAATCTGATTTTATCAGATGGAACAAATATCAGAGCAAACATTTTTCATCCGACCTGTAGTTTACACTGTCCATCAAACAGTAAGGAGTTTGCGTCTGACAATGACACAGTGTCCAATGAAATTCAAAGTCTGTTGCTTCACGCCAGGGTTTTTTAAAATTTAGTTATGTGATTGGTCAGTTTCGTCTAATATCAGACGGAATTTCCATTTTGATCCAACAAAAATTTTCTTGTCAGAGCTGAGTCAGCTAGTCGTTATGCGAAAGTTTCGTCTGACATTTGTTGGAGGAAAATTTTCATCTGACAAAGTCAGGCGAAAGTTTGATTGTGTAAACCACCCCCTAAATATAATTTTTCAGCAAAATGACCAGAAAAAGACAAAAATTATAGGTTCCCGTTAGTCCCCACCACAAATCGAAGAAATAGAATCTCGCGCCAGTTTGTCGAGTTATGAAATTCTCGGGAAATAATTTGGTTTCAGTAAAGATTAGAGGTTCGAGGTTGAGTGTGTAATATGTCTGATACTCCCTACTTAATCGCTAACCTATACATAAAAAGACGACACAGCCCTACTTTACACGAGTTTACTCTTTTAAACAAGAAAATACTAAATTTGGGTCAAAGAATCAAAAAATACAAAATGATATTCATCAAAATTCAAATATTCTTCACAAGAAGTGGAATAAACATAGAAACTGGGTAAGCATCAATAAAAAAAAATACAACATATAACAAGATGGGGGAAAGTCAGACGAAGGGGGAATGTCCCCAAAATACCCCAAACTTTACCCGACCTGATAATCCTGACCAGGTGTTGATGTAGAGAGGCCAAAAGAACCACCCACTCCTGAGAACGTAATCATAAGACTGACTAACTACGCGCTCAATTTTGAAAAGAAAAGAAGATTAGCTAGTCCTGCCTTGGACTTTACACAAGAGTATATTTTAGACTGATTTGCATAAAGTTAGCACACACTTTCGTATAATTTTGGATTAAATCAAGGAAATATTCTACAAATGGAATATTACTGCATAAGCTGCCACTGGGGTTTAAATTTAGATCAGATGAAAAGGCTATTATTGAATACTTATGCCAGAGTTGGCGCCGGGTCCGGGTACCCGCGGGCCGGGCCGGGTCCGGGTCCAACTTTAGGACCCGCGGGTCCGGGTACCCGCGGGTCCGAATCCGGGTCCGGGTCCAAAATACTAAAGAAATTGGATTTTCGCACCTTTAGGGATGTTAAAACATTATAATTTGTTATGTTTCTGAAAAAACGATTGGTAAAACCGATGTGTTAGGCATTGAGATAGAATGCTTAGTAGTTGTCTAGCTTATTGGTGTTGTCTTTCTAATTTATGTTGCTCTGCTGGGCTAGAAACAAAATATGTACAAAGCAGAAATATGATAACTCGAATTGATAAGTTAGTATAAGATTTTGCAATGCACGCAAAAATAGATCCACTAGACAAGCTCAAGGACATTGTTTTAAAACACAAGTCACCAAAAATTCGTTCACCTTCTTTACTCCAGAGCAATCCTTAGTTATCCGAAGGACACTGTCTCATAGTGTCTCTGGACTCATGAAAAAACGGCTACCGATATCCGAACGAGATCCCAAACTAGCCCTAGCACTCAAATCATATAAAAGTTGTCGTAAAGCGTAAAATAAATTTACCTTAAGCTTATCACAGGTTTTATTCATGACTGGGCTATTAATAAAGCTGGAGTGAAATTTAAGACTGCAGTGAAATTCAGAATGCAGTGAATGTTTGAATGCAAACTGGTCCTTCTTTAGATCCGGGTACCCGGATCCGGGTCTGGACGGGTCCGGGTTCGGCCTAACGGGTCTGGGTCCGGGCCGGGTCTGAAAGATTGGACCCGGAGCCAACTCTGACTTATGCAGACTGTGCACAGATTACAATTTTAGTCCGAGATTTAAACCAGGAAAGAGTCAGGTTGAAGTCTGGAGTCGTAGGAAGCGAATTTCGAGGGGAAACGCCAAAATTGACAAATGGGACATATTCTCTGATCCCATCCCATCTCACCAGATTTTCCAAAGTCAGGCCAGAAACGTAGAAAGCCAATTGTTTCCTTCATAGCTCAAAAGCAGCAAAAGATAGCTACTATAAAGGATATATTTTCTTAACCGGAATGATGAGAGTTGAGATCCTTCGATTCGTGAAAAAATTTTGAAATTTCTCGATTTCAAAGGGTGCCACTTTTGGCTTGTAGGAATCGGTGGAGCCCCCAAAATTGGAAATTAATCCTTTAATTGCTCTCCTGCTGAGACGTTGGTCTGTATTAAGGTGGTGATTCCTTTTGGGCACATATTGTTGATTGACGGCGTAAACCAGGATGAAATTCAACGAAACTTTTCAAAATAAGTTGTTTTAGCGTTCTAACACCCTCTGCGCAATCGCGCTTCAAAAATTCAAAATTTGCGTTCAGGGCGGTTTTTGCCAATTTCTGAACGTTTGGCAGCAGCTGCATGGCTATGACTATATCCATTCGAAAGAACTCGTTAAACTCTACAATTTTGCTTTTGGAAGCAACTTTCTAGCTTTTCCCTATCGTGAGATATAGCCAATTTTCTTATTTTGGCGTCAAAAACTTGTCCTTTCTGCAGAAATCAAATAATCCACTACTTCTTGGGCTACGAAAGCCGTAAAATTTAACTAAGGGTGTCGATTTAAAGGTCTCACAGAGGCCAATTATCGGAGGCATGACCATCGTACAATTGCTATCCCTTAGGCTGCTATCACAAAAAATGTAGTTTTTGCAAAAACACGACGAAATTTTTTCCAGCGATTGTGCAGAATTTAGTATGCAAGCTAGAGAGTTGCCACTTAGCAGATGTGTTCTACACAAAAATACCCCGGGACCCTTTTTTAGTTGCCCCGATAGCTGCTTTCTAACTGAAGTAGTGGCTTGCCAAAGTAGTGAAAAGTAGGCAAAATCCAGGTTGCGCAGACATTTTAGTTTATTTCTCCATAACGAAGAGCGATATCACAATAACTAAAAAAAGGGTCCCCAGCTATTTGATAGAGGTATCGAATGCTCTAACCGATGTCCTGCGAAAAAATTTACTTCAGCCTGCAAAAAATCTGAAAAATTATACTTCTTCTAAAATACAGGAAAAACATTTTGGAAAGCCAAACTTAGATTCATTGTACTCATTAAAACGAGAAAATGTTAAGCTACATTTTGATATAAAGATGACTTCTTAACTCCAAATAATGAATGAATAATAGTGGTTCAAAGTTGATGTCTCCAAAAGGAATCACCACCTTAAAGAGAAGTGTAAATATCAGACGTAAAGGTCAATAGTTTGGGGGGTGTAGTCTCACCCAGGCACTAGTCTCACTGAGGCACAATTAGTCTCACTCAGGCACAAAAAGGTCTCACCGAGGCACACAGTAGTCTCACCGAGGCACATTTATTTCAAAAACCAAGTGTTCATAGATTCTGACTTTAATTTGATACGAAGCAAGATTAATGTAATAATGCAAAAATGTAATATTTGCGTTTAAACTAAATTAATCGGAAAGAATTTGTTTGTTATTTAAGTTCACAAACAATTAATAAGTTTGTAGAATATAACCACAAGTAGTTAAGAGATAAGACGGGGTGCTTTCATTGCGCAGAATGTCATTTTGCAGAATTTCAGTTTGCAGAATTTCTGCAAAGTGAAAGAAGGTAAATTTTTATTGCTTTCATTTTGCAGAATGACTAATTTTGCAGCTTTCACTTTGCAGAATTGTAAATATCGGAACTTTCATTTTGCAGAATCTTGAAAATGTCAGAACTTTCACTTTGCAGAATCTTGAAAATGTCGGAACTTTCATTTTGCAGAATCTTGAAAATGTCAGAACTTTCACTTTGCAGAATCTCTTCTTTATCATTCAGAATTTTTCAGAAAATTGAAAATTTTGATTCTGTGTTTTTAATTTTACATAATTCAATTCCTGACTGTTAATTTCAAGGATTATATGCCGTGTGATTGCAGTTCAAAATTTAGAAACTAAACTTAGAATGTATTCTCTCATTCTCTCTATTCTCTCTCTCGGTCAAGCCGTTCTCCAATGGTTGGGAAATAATGGGCTTCAAGGTCTCTACCGACAGGATCAGTAAGCTAGATTATGCGTCAGGCTAACAATTGCTTTGGCGTTTCTTTTCCCTCAGAAAGTGGTGGATGGATTTGAAGAAATCAGAGCTTTTGGACTTGAGCGTTTCCCACTTTTGGCGCCTTTCTTTCACTACTTTGAACGCCAATGGATTGCCAACCCATCTGTTCCAATTGATATGTGGAATGTGTCCGATCGCCATCCCCGTACTAACAACGAGGTCGAAGGCTGGCATTCCTGTCTTCTGAAAACCATTGGGAAACCGCATCCGAATATATTTGAATTTCTGTTGAAGCTGCGGGTTATCGAAAATCACACCAG
The DNA here is from genome assembly GCA_030248195.1 of Trissonchulus latispiculum. Taxonomy (NCBI): domain Eukaryota; kingdom Metazoa; phylum Nematoda; class Enoplea; order Enoplida; family Ironidae; genus Trissonchulus; species Trissonchulus latispiculum. The sequence goes on along the minus strand of JASAND010029009.1, from coordinate 29,322 downwards.
AGTTTTTTGCCAGCAGCTAGAAAGAGGTGAAAGAGTTGTTCGCCGAAACCGCAAATACGCAGCAATTAATGCTCGTATTGCTACTCTTGAGCGTAAATATAGAGTAACCGGTGAAATCAATCGCCATCAATTCCTGTCCTGAGAGGGATCGCCTACAATCTGGCAGACATTCCTATGGATGCTGACCTTATCAATCCATTGGTGGTAGCCCAGGACGTTCCAGGAGCGGCGGCGAATAATCAGGGAGGTCCAGGAGCGGCGGCGAATAATCAGGGAGGTCTAGATGCGGCAGCGAACTTTCCGGGTGGTCTAGGTGTGGCGGCAAATAATCAGGGAGGTCTAGGTGCGGCAGCGGTAGTCCAGGGTTCAGACGGCCCTGCAATTCCCATTAACGGTCTGGAAATTCCGATAGCTGGCGTAGCTGTTGCAGGTGCTCCAGCAATGGCTGTTAACGGTGCCATGATAGGGATGAACGGTTTGGAGGTGGAAGATGATGGGGAAGTTGAGGACATATTTGAGTTAGGATTGCAAGTTGCAAATTTTGCGGCTTTTTTAGAGCCTTAAAGGCAAACTGCTCAAACCAGATCTCAAATATATCTTTCGAACCAGGATTATGTTTTTACTTGTAAACTGTCTGGTTGTATTTACTGGAACATGACATACTTTATAACCCTTATTAGTTAGTATATATGTCATTGCGCATTAAATGTACGTGTTTCTTGCAAATTCCGACATTTTCAAGATTCTGAAAAATGAAAGTTCCGACATTTTCAAGATTCTGCAAAGTGAAAGTTCTGACATTTTCAAAATTCTGTTAATGAAAGTTCCGACACTTTCAAGATTCTGCAAAATGAAAGTTCCGATATTTACAATTCTGCAAAGTGAAAGCTCCTAAATTAATCATTCTGCAAAATGAAAGCAATAAAAATTTACCTTCTTTCACTCTGTAGAAATTCTGCAAACTAAAATTCTGCAAAGTGAAATTCTGCATACTCACTGTAAACCGATAAGACAAAAGCGACCGGTGTACTCTTTGGTTCTTATACATTCCAAAATCATATATATTTTTAGTTTGTGAGAAATTTTAAACAACCTTCTGAAACGACTTTTTTCCAAACCACAGAAACAAGAAACAAAGAAAAGTTTCCGATTCTAAATTCCTACTTTAATTCAAATTTGTGTTCACATCTATTTAGACTTCAGATTCCAATACATTCCTTCCGAATTAGAAAACTTGTCTAATCTAAGAAACTACATGTTATTGTGAAAATAAAACTGTTAAGCTATTGCCAAAAGTATTTTGTTTAGTAGTGTCCAAAGGTTCCAGTTTTGTGTTAAAGCGTTATATATTTCAAGTTCATGCTTAATTTAAAACCTAAAATTCTCTTCTTAACCCTTAATTAATCAATGACAGAAAGTTGTAACCTTTAGCCATTAATATGGTTTCGAAAATCACTCGAAAAAATCACATTTTCTTGAGTCTTCGAAATTTTTGAAAACTTAAAAATGATAATTAAAACTGCAGCAACAAACGACAGCTATAGTGTATGGATGTAATGATTTGCTTAAGAGTATATATTAACACAAATTTCAGAAAGGAGAATCCTCTTGTGCCTGGGCGAAACTAATTGTGCCTGGGTGAGACTAATTGTGCCTCAGAGAGACTGATTGTGCCTCAGCGAGACTTCAAGTTCTGTCTTAAATTTTGTGCCTCTGTGAGATCATTTTGTGCCTCAGCGAAACTACATTGTGCCTGGGTAAGATACAATCGTTTGGGGGGCCACATCATTCTCTAACTGTAAAGTGAGTACAAAATATTGGAACTTTTTAACTGTAATTTAAAAGTTAGTGCAATGTTGTAAGGTTTTATTATATTATAATGATGTCACAAATTATAACTTAAAGCTTTTCTATAACGCATTAACCGTGTAACCTTTTTATATTAAACAAAATTGTGCAGTTTATACAGTTTAACTTTAGCTTTAAGTATTTAAGCCTTTTTAGGAAATAATTTAGCTTAAAACTTAAAGAAACAATTTTCTGAACATTTTAAATAAATCCAGTTACAGTAAAACTCTGTTGTAATCCAGGCAAATTAAATCTCGATTAATTTCATTTATTTATTAGATTTGCGTTTTCAATTCAGTTTAATTGCCTAATTAATTACTTGTGAAGTATTTAGCAGTATTCTACTTCCAAAACTTGAGTGTTCTGATTTCAATATTTTGAACTTTTGTACTAACTTTGCAGTTAAACAATTTGATGGGGGCCCCAAACTATTGACCTTTACGTCTGACCTTTCTACTTCTCTTTAGTAGAGACCAACGTCTCAGCAGGAGAGCAATGAAAGGATTAATTTTCTCCTACAATTTTGAGAGGCCCCATCAGATTCCTACAAGCCCCGCTTCTATATGTTCATAAAGATTGCTTAAACGCTACGACCACAGTTTCTTCAGGGGAAATTTTCCCCTTGTCCAAATGTCCTACACACAATTTTCAGCTGTTTTGGTTAAAAATACTTGAGTTATTCTAGTTTTAGCTTTTCAAAATCCTTTCAGCTTTGCCGCATCTTCGAATTTGACTGTCTATTAATCTTGATTCGCTCAATGGAAAAAATTTCGATCAGGTTTTCAAAACCATTTAGACGTCAGCTTTCACCTGATACATGTTGTTGTGACTTGTGATGTGCCGCATGGATTTGCCTCAACCAGTGTAAACTAGCCTAAAACCACCTGAAATAGGGAAATTGTTTGAAAATTCATTGCGGGCGCAGTACAAGTCGTAGCCATATCGTTGGATTTAACTCAGATTAAACTTTGTGATTACGCTCTTTTTACTCACTTTCGCTGCATTCGCATAGCCAAAATTTAGGGTCTGGTATTTTTCGTATTTAAGTGGTATTTTTTTAAAATCTACTTTCGAATTTTGAAATACCCCTACCCCGGTGAAAGTTGACGCCTAAAAGTGGTCTTGAAAATCTAATCGAAAATTTTTTCCATTCAGCAAATCAAGAGTATAATAATACAGTCAAGTCGAAAAAGCGGCAATGTTCAAAGGATTTTGAAAATCGAAAAAATAGAATAACTCACGTAGTTTTCAACCAACAAAGCTAAATTTTGGTGTGTAAGTGTAGGACACTACAAGGGGAAATTTTCCTATGAAGTAATCGTGGTCTTAGCATTTACCATTTTGCTGGACATATAAAAGCGGTACCCTTTGAAACCGCACGAGAAATTTCAAAACTTTTTTCGAATCGAAAGATCTCAATTATTTTTTATCTTGGTGCCCAGCAATGTAGGTTCTCGTCAGAGACCTTTATCTTGCTGCCCTCCGCGGTCCATATGGTAGACAAGAAGCGGAGAGGCGAGGATCAAAGATAGAAAGCATGATCCCCAAGCAGTCCTGACGTACGGTTATTTCAGTCACGCCCAGGGTAGCCACAGTCGTGCTGTTTGGAGACTGAGGCTGCCCCCCGCAGATCAATAGTGACTAAGATGGCGGAAAATTACAAAACCCCTCGGAAGGGTTAAAAAGCGGAAAAACATTGGCTGCAGGAAGGAGTCGGAGGGAAGGCCGAGTACTTAGGGCCTTTTCGCGAATGGGTTAAACGAGTTAAATTTAACTCGATCCTTTTCGCGAATGGGTTAAACGAGTTAAAATTAACTCGCCGAGTTAAGCAGAGTTAAAATTTTTAACTCTACGCTCATTCGCAAAAAGAGTTAAAAATTAACTTTTTTAACTCTACTCTTTTCGTGAATGACACGTGGAGTTAAATACCTGCAGAGTTAAATTTAACTCTACCCTTTTCATGAATGGGTTAAATTTAACTCTTTTAACTCGCTCACGACATTTTACATTGAATTTTAACCCGCGTCTCAGCACGCGGGTTAAACGAGTTAAAATCTTCTATCCTTTACATTGTTAATTGCCACACTTTGCGCGCGTGATAAAGCTTTAAAAATGACAAGATAATCCAGCCAATGAAAGTGCAACACATAATTTCATTGGATGGTTCATACCTGATGCTTTAAAATTACTTAAGCATTTGCCAACATTCTGCTGAATTATTTACGCTACAGTAACGAAATAGGCTACTTAATAAAATAAAAATAGATCTAACAAAATGTTTTAAACAGGCTGCATTTTTAGAAGTAATAATTAAATAAAATTAATAAAATTAAAATAATTATCATTATAAATAGGCTCTAAATTATTATTTGTAAGTTATTTAACAACACCTATAAATGCAAATTTGAAGTATGTATGAGAGCTGACAACATGAAAAGCCGAATCAACGGGCCAATACAACTAACCGAAAGCTCAATTTTTTCTCAAAAAGTGGATTAATTAAAGCGCTAATTTTACCATTAAAATTACTGTAAACTTTAAAAAAATTTGAGTTTTTGACTTTTTGAAAGGACTAGACAAATGTTACGCGAACTTAACTGCAACTAATTTTGTTCATCAGAATTACAGTACAGGATCAATTGTTATCCCAGCTGCGATTCTGAGGGCAACCATTTCAATTCAAATTTGAAATCTCTATTAAATTTTAATAAACAAACATTTTTCTATTTAATTTTGCTGCACCTATCTGTTTTAATATTAAAGTTTAGTTGAAATTGCTCAAGTTTTCAGGTAACCAAGAGAATCCGATTTTGCTGAAAACATGTACAAAGGTTTTTGGGGCTCTGTCGTGGTCTCAGTAAACGAACATGATGCCTGTTTTTCGGCTCAACTATTCATTAGCACTTCGTTGTTAGCAAACTGCAAGCTGGCGATAGAAACAACGAAAACCTGGACAGAAACACTGTCTTCAGATTAGTTGTCAGCGAACTCTGAATATAGCTATACAACTCTTCACGAAAATCGTAAAAAATCTTTGGTTGGTTCCCCATGAGTTGTAGTTTTACCCATGTTGTTAACCCTTTAAAAGCTTAACCTTTAAAACTTTGCTGCAGATTGGTCAATGATTTGTTGAGGTGGATACATGCTAAATTTCAGCAAAATCTGTTAAAAACTGCAAATTACACACAGGAATACGCCCGGATTGCACTAATACAGGATGACGCTGCATGGAAGATGTAATAAATGTCTATTAATAAAATGAGTAAATATCTTGTCTTATTTTATTTAAAATTTTCCAAACGTTGGGAAGTATTTAAAATTCTCAAATGGTGAAAACGTGGACATTGCGCAAGCAAAAAGTATAATCTTTTTAACTCTTTTCACGTATGCAGAGAGTTAATTTTAACTCTCCCAGTTTTAACTCTTTTAACTCTTTTCGCGAATGCACAGAGTTAATTTTAACTCTGCCAGTTTTAACTCTTTTAGCTCATTGATTTTTAACCCTGCAGAGTTAAAAGAGTTAAAAACAGACAGAGTTAAATTTAATCCTGCGCATTCATGAAAAAGGTTAAAAGAGTTAATTTTAGCTTTTCTTTTAGTGCGTATCGCACTAGCCAGTCAGTTAATTTGCATAACACATCCCTTTTTACATTATAGTGCGTCTAGCAAAATAAATTTTGTACACAAAGATTATTTAAAAATTAGCCAGTCGCAGTTGACTGGCTAATGCTAGTGTTAAAATTAATGGGACTATCAAAGTTGACTGGCTTAGACTGGCTAACTCTAATGTTAAAGATATAGCCAGCAAACCAGTCAACAGTCCCTAGTCCCTATGTATGTATGTGTATATATGTCGCAGTCTAAAAGCATTTTCCGTCTAATGGGTATGTCAGCTTTAACTCCACCGCGAGTGTAGAAGGTTTCCGGAAAGTTGAGAAAAAACGACTCGAAAGTTGTCACCAAATGTCTCGAAAGTTGCAAAAATGAAAATCTAAATTGTCTCGAAATATTTCAAAACTTTCTAGAAATATTTGAAAAATGTCTCGAAACATGTATTTATTTGGCATGTTTGCGTGCAAAAATGTTCTAGACAAATTCATCAAATGTCTCAAAATATTTTCAAGAAGTCTCAAAAGTTGAAAATCTTTCGAGACAAAAAGTCTCGAAAGTTGAAAAATAGTTCGAGACAAATCACAACTTTCCGGAAACCTTCTACACTCGCGGTGGAGTTAAAGCTGACATACCCATAATTGCAATTAGACGAAGAATTTCAGTCTAATTGCAATTGGGCTAGTCTAATAGCATGAGACTGAGCAAAATGCTGTTAGACTGAAAATTTTCAGTCTAATTGCAATTAGACGTACCATTGTTCGTCTAATTGCAATTGGGCGAACAGAGCCTCGTCTGATTGCATTTTGATATAAGATGTTTTGTTTAATGCATAAGAACAGCGCTTCATTGTAATTGTATACGGAGAAGGGCATAGAAAGTCGGAAAGATATTACGTCACTAAGAATAGGTTTGAAAATATAGTAGAATTACTTTTCGCTTAGCAATTGAAAACGGAAAACTTTAAAGGATTTAAAAGACACTCTGAAGGATTTTGAAAATATAGTCGAAATTATCTACAACTTATTAGAACTTGAAGACTTTCAAAAGCTTAAAATTTTCTTATTTTGACAGCCGAACTAATATTACTAATCAAGTTTTTATACAATTTTTACAATATTGTTTATATTACACGAACATTTTTATTACTGCATAGAAACCCACAAAGTAAAAACTGGGTTAAAATAAAAAGTAACAGTATATATATAACATTCTTTCAAAACGGTAACAGTAATTCACAAATAACTGCGAACCCCCACAAAACCAAAAACGTTTTATGCAATAAAAATGGATTTTCCTGTTAACATTATTTTCTCCCCAGTGCTCAATGCTTGCAATCCAAATTAAAGTTCGATTGGTCAAGGTTTGAAAGTTTTAAGCTTTTGGATGTATTAAAATTAAAAGTAAATAATATATAGATGTGTGCACTAAAGTATTCAAGTTTTCAATATCTAAGCGAAAAGTACTTCTACTATGTTTTTAAAGCTATTCTTAAAATATTTTTTCGTCTTATGTGCCCTTCTCCGTATACAGTTACAGTAAAGCGCTGCTCTTATACATTAATCAAAACATTTTATATCAAAATGCAATCAGACGAGGCTCTGTTCGCCCAATTGCAATTAGACGAACAATGGTACGTCTAATTGCAATTAGACTGAAAATTTTCAGTCTAACAGTATTTTGCTCAGTCTCATGCTATTAGACTAGCCCAATTGCAATTAGACTGAAATTCTCCGTCTAATTGCAATTAGACGGAAAATGCTTTTAGACTGCGACATATATATATATATATATATATATAAATATATATATATATATATATATATATATATATATATATATATATATATATATATGCATATATATATGTGTATATATACACATAAATAAATAAATATATATATATGTGTGTGTGTGTGTGTGTGCGCCCCCCCACCTTTCACATTTATGATTGCACCTATGCAGAGACAACGTTCAGTTAAATTGTAATACATCCCCTTTCACATTATAGTATGTCTAGCAATATAAAATTTGTACACTAACATTATTTAAAAATTAGCCAGTCGCAGTTGACTGGCTAATTCTAGTGTTAAAATAATGGGACTATCAAAATAGACTGGCTAAGACTGGCTAACTCCAATGTTAAAGATATAGCCAGCAAACCAGTCAACAGTCCCTAGTTCCTATATATATGCATATATATAAATATATATATATGTATATGTATATATATATATATATGTATATATATATGTATATTTACATGTATATATGTATGTATGTATATATATATACATGTATATATATACTAAAACACGTGTAAAAGCTAGCTACCCGTTTTAGAATGTACATCTATGCTGACCGCGTCTTGCGTACGCACTAAAAGGCGACCTAATTTTAACTCTACTCTACTCTACTCTACCCATTCGCGAAAAGGCCCTAAGACAGGAAAGTTGAAAAGTCTTGCAAAGAATTAAGTGCAATTGTAAAGTTGTAATTTGAAATTTTTGACGTTTTAGTTTTGCGAGCATTGAAAATTATAACTGTTAGACTAGGATACAGGAATAGACACAGAAGGACCTTTACCGCCTTCCATGCCTATGCCTGTTCCCAGTCAACCATTAACCAACAGATTTTACCCGCTGGTTTTGAATGCAGCCTAAGCCTCAGCTCATAAAGAAGCGTCAGCTGACCAGCTCATACATTAAAAGTTACTTCTAGTTCTAAGCACTTTGCGAAATGTCCCAAATGATTTGACAATTCCGGAACCGTCTATATACTTCGCTATCTGATTGTGTTTATGCTATACAAATTAAGTTACTATTGGAACGAACATTATCTTAAAAAACTAACAATCCTAAAACGACTTAGCTCTTCCGCGAATGTAAAAACAATCAACCAACCCATTCGTGCTTATCCACACTTAAATGCAGTATGTATTCCAAGAGCATGCCATGTTTTATGGGCATCCAATTCCAAGTCTGTCGCACACAGGTTATTTACATATATGCTAGAATATATAAACATTTCTACTTTAGCGAGTTACGCAGACTTGGAATGATATGTTTTCATTGGCAAAACTATTTCACGGTAGATTTCACTCCCACTAATCCCATGTGGGATGAGTTCTCAATCCTAACTCATCCCATCCCATCCACTGGGATCCTCCCGATGCCAACACTGCTAAGGAACCTCATCCATTTTGTAACCGTAGCTTAGCTTGAGCCTACGGTATGTCTACGGTATCCGTAGATACGGTCTCAAACGTAGTTTTGTCTTGGAAAGCAATTTGCAAAAGCTATCCTTTTAGTTACAACACTGTAGTTTTTCTGAAGCTTTTTCTCCTGCTACGGCTTTACTTTCATTCAAAAGCGCCTGCTTTCAAGAAAAGCAAAAAGTTAAGTTACAGAAAAACTTGTGAAAAAATACCGTAGATACTACGAATCTACGATTTAATTCTACTCTTAAATATGCGCACGCTTACCGTAGCTTAACTTTGAGCTTCTTTTACTAAATGGATGAAGTCCCTAAGCGTAAATCTTCCTGGTTGGAACTGATAGTGTCCCCTTCAATATGAGCAGTAGAATTGGGAACTTCACAGTTTCAATCTAACTAAATGCAAAAATAAACTAAAGCTTCATCAGAACAGAGGAATCCAGTTTATTTGTATGTAACTCTACCCATTTTTGCTTTTGCCGGAATATATATAAATAGGTCTCTATGAAAATGAAAAACTTTATTGTGGTCCCTAACTGTTAACAGAACAGGATATGGTTACCTACACTTCCTGGAAAATGCTATTTTTATGGTAAATTGATGATATAGAGCTAATTAAATCCTGAGCTAATGAAATCAGCAGTATTGTATTACCGAAAGTGTATAATTGCACTATGATTAAGAAGAGTAAGTCACTAGAAGTCTTTGACGCCAAGAGGCACATGTTTGGTGGGGTGTTGCAGCTCAGCTAACAGGCAACCAGATTGCAGAAATAGCCTCCCTGTTTGGGGGGGGTCAAGTAGGGATTACCTACCATAGTTTCAGCAAATTTTCAAAAAGGGGGGTAGTAGAGAGATCCCAGTTTGGGAGGGGAGAATGGGTCGTAGTCGGGTTGCGCCGTTAGCGAAATTACGGGGCCGGGGCCTTCCCAAAGTGCGGGGCCGGGCCGGGGCCGGGCCTGGCCCGGCCCCGTTACACGGCCCCGGCCCCGGCCCCGTTACACGGCCCCGGCCCCGGCCCCGTTACATGGCCCCGGCCCCGGCCCTGTTACACGGCCCCGGCGGCCCCGACGGCCCCAGACTCCATTTAACAGCCTTTTGCTTACCCCTTTGCAAGAGTATTGGCAATATACCTCATACTGGCAGTCTTTATGCTTCATTCGGATCCTATGTTTAGTATTGCGACTCATTTCTCTATTCAGAAGTCCTATCTTCAGCAGTTCAGCACAGCTTAGGCAAGGTTTTTGTGCTCAAATTATGTAAATTAGGTTTATACAATATTTAAGCAGCAGAACTGACAGCCTACACGCAGTCTTTGCCTGTCAGCAATCTAAGCGGTTGCGGAGTTTTGAGCACCAGTGTTGCTTAGGAGCTACACATAGGTGCATTAGGGAATTAAGTAGTTAGCGTTTGACAGGCGAATCATGAAATTACAATAAATGTTTGGCTTTTCCATTAATTTGGCATGAAGTAGGAAGAACGTAGGTTGTATTGCTGAACCAAATACTGTAATTGTGCTACATTGTTATTTTGTATGCTAAGGGAAGAGAAGACAAGCGCCTGCTCAGAAATCAGAAACCTTTACTTAGGTATTTAAAAAATAATTTCAGTTCGATATCAAAAGAAATAACTAGTGACAAGTCAATCATTTCGCGATTTCGCAAAATAATAATCTAAAATTGGTTTTCTAATTTTAATTTGTCAATAGTTCAAAAAAAGTTTGCAGTATACACTTTGATTTCTTTACAATACAACATTATCTTGCGACATTAACTCCTATTGGACTAGTGAAACTAACGAAATATCAACAAACGGAATTGAGATTAGGTTTCTAAATAGATCAGAGACTAACTTTAACTTTCCTACCTATCAACTTTTCTAAGCAAACCTTGCTGAAATGAAAACAAAAAGCTTCTGGTACGATCAAAAACACTGGAATATCTCTAAGTCTAAATTTAATATAGTATATATTATTATATTTTATTTAAATTTATTTAGGAATAATAGTAATTTATTTAAATATCTAATTATACATTCAAAATAACTAGCAGAATATAGGGAACGTGAAGCATTAATACAGAAAGTTTTTTATATTTAGAAAGTTTACAGGAATTACTGAATTATTATTAATTTTAATTAATTAGATCATTACAAAATGATGCGGGATTTTGCGGGATAGGATTTATCAAATTTGCGGGACTACGAGATCCCGCGGGACGGAACAAGCATATTTAGTTCGGGGCCGGAGGGGCGGGCCGAAAAATTTCGTTCCGCGTCCATCTGTGGCTGGCACAACGTCACGTTACAGAGAATTGTGTGCTGTGCTACTAGTGATGTTTCAGCACCTGAAACTGGAACTGAAAATATTTTCAGTCAGTACGTATTTCAGTTTCAGTACCTAAAACTGAAACTGAAACTGAAATTTATTTGGATGAGACCTGAAACTGAATCTGAATTTGAAGTTCCTATGAGCAACCGTCTGAAACTGAAAATCAAATAAAATGAGACCTGAAACGGAAACTGAAAATCAGATAAAATTAGTCTTGAAACTGAAACTGAATTTGAATCTGAAATTCCGACGAGCAACCGCCTGAAACTGAAATGAAAAGGCTGCCTGAAATATCACTACTACATACACCAAGAAATAGCCATATGCACAGCAGAAAATATATAATAAAGTGTGTTATATACGTCCTGACGGCCCGACGGGGCCCACGGGGCCGCCGGGGCTTACGGGGCCGTCGGGGCCCACGGGGCCTCGGGGCCGGGCCGGCCCGGCCCCGGCCCGGCCCGGGCCCCGTTACACGGCCCCGGCGCAACCCTAGGTCGTAGTCAGTTAAATTCAACCAATCTTGCCAATCTTACCCTGTCTTGGCGACCCGCCCCCGCCCACCCATCTTTCAGCAACCCCTTCTTTAAACGAGTACCACTTCGCTTCTTATCGTGTCGTGTTTTCGGCCTTTATTCTGCGGAGCGAATCTATCCCAGCCGCATTCGCAGAGTTAGAACTGGGTTGATGGTAACTGTGGAGCAACCACAAGAGCCCAATCGAGACCCTGCAGGACACAAACAACACAAACCCACTCGTAAAAAGACTGCTGCAGAAATTACAGAAATTCTTGTAGATTTTTACAAAAGTGCTCCTGTTAATGACCCTCCACTCAATGACCAATTGGAAAACTGGTTGTTCCAGGCGCAGTATGAGCTGGGGTGAATGATCCAATAACGGTGGCGTAGCCAGAAAAAATTTCGGAGGGGGGAATTCCGATTTGTCGGGGAGGGTGGTGTTTGGGGAGCGGAGCCGCCAGACGCAGAAAACGTTTCCGAAACTTTAATTAACTTACAGTAAATGTTTCATGAAACCTTTCCGAAGTCTATAAATAATATAAAATACGACTAGGGTTTGGATTGGATACATTCTTGCTTCCGCTTCAAGTGACGTCTCAGCTGACCACCCCAAGCGATTCAATTTATATACACTTAAAAAGGTAGTTGGTTGGTATTTGCCAAAAACGTTTTGCCGTGTCGTAGTTCACTCCATGTGCAAAAATTTCGAAAAATGAGCTTCCTGCTGCACTTGAAAAGCAAATTGGGGGGGGGGGCGATGGCAACTGCACAATTTCGGGGAGGGGAATTCCCCTACCTTGCCCTACCCTGCATACGCCCATGTCCGATAATAATTTTCATTGATCCATCAGTCAAGATAGCACAAATACAACTGTTTAAGTGGCTGGCCAAAAACCGTTTGCGAACCAACTTAATGATCCAACTGCAGGAGTCACATCATGTGAAAGGGAATTTTCTATTTTCATTGATCCATTGGATCCAGTAACCCAAATTATAGGAACAAGTTAAGTTTCGTACCAACTTCTTATTTTCCTTTTCCGGAATTTATGTCTAGAATGAAGTTAACACAAAATAGAAGTCCGACCAAGAATTAAAGAAATACATAAATATACTCTAACTCTCCTGCTAATTCATGAACTATCCATTTGTATTTTGTAGACGTAAAAATCATCAAAATTCCTGCTATGTTAGTAGTGCATGCGACCTCTCTCTACCAGGCTTAATTCTCACACCCGCGGCTCATAATCAACCAAATCCACGTAACTGCCTTTAAAACAGTTAATTATTGCTTCAAGAGTTAAAAGTTGACATGCATTTACAGAAAGAACTAGCTTCCAATATCATATAGGTTCACTCACCAAATCCAGACTGATTTGACTGCAAATTCTGAAACAACCTCAATATTTTAATTGAACTTGTCCCTGCATTTACATATTTTGCAATGTTATGATTCAGTATGGTTTCTAATAACTGTTTATTGCCTGAAAATTAAGGGAAATGCAGAGCAGTGAGAAGATTTGGCTAAGGCAAAATTGAATATCCATGACTAAGTCAAACCTTTATGAACACTGATTTTAAAGAATATAAAAACTTGTTATTACGTCTGAAAATTGCCCGTTTTCGGTGAGCGGACGTATAGTCGGATGGACAAATTTCAGGTACAAAATTTGAAATTTTGCTCTGCATTTTCGTTCATTTTCAAGCAATAAACAGTTAAGAAACTAGTCATAACACAGCAAAATTAACGCAGAATAATGGAAATTAAAGGATGTGGTTGTTTCAAAATTTTACAGTCAAATCAATCTGGATTTGGAGAGCAAAGGGCATACACTCTTACGACGTTGGAAGCCAGTTCTTTCTGTTAAATGCTTGCCAACTGTTAACTTTTTCTGTTTAACAGTTTCGTGTTTTTGCATTGTGGATCATTGGGCCTTTTCATAAAATGATTAAACGGGTTAACTTAAACGGATTAACTTCAATGGATTAAATGGATTTAAAAGATGTATTCATAAAATCACGGATTAAACTACTTAAACGGATTAAACTTTGCCACGGCTTAAACGGATTAACTTAAATGGATTAAATTAAGCCATTTAAGTCGTTTAATCCGTATTTTATGAATACGCTTTTAATCCGTTTAAGTTAATCCGTTTAAGTTAATCCATTTAATCCGCCAGTTTAATCCTGATTTTGTGAATACAAATGAAGCTCACAGATTTCAAAAAGTATCTATTCCATTAATATCAATTTCGCTGATTGATGCTACAGTTGTAAACTTTAAGCATATTACTTCAGTTAATGAGTGACAAAGTCCTATTTCAAACTATAGCTAACATCTACAATAAGTATCGTTCATTGCGCATATCAAACTTTGTAGTATTTTTACAACGATGAGTTTCTGGTTTGGTTTTTCGAAGTGCTTGCTTGAGAATTAACTGTTCATTAGACTAGTAACAATAGATTGCTACTTTGAGATTATTAGCACAATGCGTACATAGATTAATTCTGCTCCAGAACAACATTGAAATGTTGTAATCTCGTAAAAGCACGCCCAATAATGGTGGGGTTGCTTTTGTTTGATTCTTGACCATTACAAATTCTGCTAAAGTTCACATATTTTGTAGTCCCCCATGGAAGTTCTCAAAACTGCTCCTACATTCTGTTTAACCATTCAAAGGCGACTCCGACGTGTTATTACAATTATTGGAAAGTGAAAAAGTTACGCTAAAAAATTGTGTCTAAAGTTTAAGCTTTAAGTTGAATTTTTGGTGAATCTTTAAATTTATAACTTGCGAAAATAGAAGCACGTAACCATATTTCCAAAACGTGCAGTTCTGTCCTGTATTGTCAGCAAATGTTACATAAATGGCTTCTAGCGATGCATGCACCCTCCAGTAAGAAAACTTTTTTGGTTTTAGTCTTTTTTGCGAATTTTTCACAAAAGAAAAAATCACCAACAAGTTTCTGTAAAAAGGTGCAGATTGGCTTTTACAGTAAAACTAACGCCAAGTTCAAGCTCTCCGACCTCTACAAACCTGAGTTGCACATCTTTGTAGGTACAATACCTCAGCCCCTTCTGACCGATTGACCGGCTGTTAGCCATGACCCCAACCCTCCGAAAAAAAGGAGTGGTCAGGACCACATACGTGAGCTAAAGCTACATAGAAACTAAGGCCATATTTGAATTCTACGTCCTGGAAAACCTAGCTAGACACGTTTTGAGGCTTCCAGGGCCTTGAAATACAATGCTTAACCTGTCATGTGACCTTGACCAAGGTAATGTGACCTTGATGTTTACGGTGCTGCAAGAATTAATTAATCTCTTTGTGTAAATTTCACCTTACAAGCTCAATTCTTTATGAAAGCGAATGAAACATTCTAGATGCATTGTTTTGGTGCAATTTACATTCTGAATGGAACCAGCCCCGCATTTTGGGGTCAAAAAATGACAATCTTCGAGGAAATCAGTTTTTCAAAATTACTGCCAAAATCTTACGGACAATTTTAGTTTATTTTATACGCAATCGATACACAGTAGTGTTGGGATTGGCCGAAATTTTCCCTGGTTGGCTTGGCTTGGCTTGTCTGGCTTTTCAGCCAAATCTCTAGCTTAAAGCAATGAACTCCAGCTAGTAGGCATTGATAAATATAGAACTTGACCGTGTATTAGTGTTGTGCGTTGGCCGGCCAAGCCATTGGTCGTTGGCCGCCGGTTGGCCGTTGGCTTTTGCTTGGCCCTAAGCCAGTAGCCATTTTTTGCAATTTGCCAGCGTTGACTAGCTGGAAATTACTGTTTTTATTTGTCTGCCGTGCTTAATAATGAGTCAACTTAATTGAACTTTATTAAAAATAGCTTTTCCAATCGTTAGCGCCAATCCGCGATAATTCTGTTTTAATTTTGCTGGAGGACTGCAATTGATAACTGATGAAACGTTGACCGCTATACAAAATTGAAAACTAAGTTGTTAGCACCATTAAAATTTGCATGCAATTAGCAAATCTATTGAAAAACTAAGCTGTCTACGATAAAAGAGTACGGACATATCGAGAACTTAGAGCTAAGTGTCATGGGTTATGCAGGTAAACTGAAAATCTGTAGTAACGTATCTAATGTAATGTTTATAATGCAACATGTGCACGATATTACTTAGAAAAATTAAATTTAGTAACACAGTTGACGCACAAAATCAGTAAAAAATTTGAGCTGGGCCAACAGTCGGCCATTGGCCGGCCAAGCCAACTGGCTGAGATTTTCTCGGCCAACGACCAATGACTTGGCCGGCCAGCGCACACACTAATACACAGTCAAGTTCTATATTTATCAATGCCCACTAGCTGCAGTTCATTGCTTTAAGCTAGAGATTTGGCTGAAAACTATATTGTAAATATTTTGTTTTGATCATCGATTTCTCAGAAACTACCCAATGAAGATTCGCGTAATTTTCAGCAGGGCGAAAATTTGTACTATTGCGGAGGGACATTTTGCTTTGAGCTAAAACTTGTCCAGTTGCGAAAAAACTTAATGGGAGCTGCAAAATTTCGTGTCACCGCAGCACATTTGGCATATTTTTTTGGAGCATTAAGACAGGTTAGCGAACTCCAAAAAATGTCCCACATGTGCTTCAAATCAAGGCATAAAAAGAAAGTTTGGCCGATTCTACAGTTTTGAGAAATCGATGTTGAAAAATTGACGAACAATGTTTAGCCGGTATGTTAGAAAATTTCCGGGAATTTTCCATAAGCATATGAATGTACTCATTATAGGCTTTGAAACCATGTTTAAAGCTCTTTCCAACTCCTAAAATGGCAAAAGTGACAGCGTTTCAAAAATCATTACTCAAAAGGATACCATCACCAAAAGTACAGAATGGCTATACTTAAGTAGTTTTTAAATAGTAGTAGAATATTGTACATATATATTATGTGCTTCAATCAAAAGCTAATCTCTTTCGAACTCCGAGTATTGGGCAAGTTACGACATGTAAACTTACAGCACATGAGGAAACAACCACCTACAATACGAGTCCATTTTCGTAGCTGCAGCTTTTATTTTGCTATTTTCTAGCTAAAGTTGTTGCTCGGGAAAGATGAGAAAAGTAGACTGTATGCGGGTTGCGCAAATATTATATCTGACTTTCCAGAACGAAGAGCGATTTCATTAATAACTATGGGCGATCCTCCGCTATCTGATAGAAGTGTCGAGTGATCACAACATTGTCTCACCTAAAAATTACTTCCGTCGGCAAAAAATTTGAAAAATTGCACTCTTTCTATAATTAGCTAAGAAAATTCTAGAAAAGCTAAATACGTTTCATTATATTCATTGAAAAGAGAAAATGTTAAGCTACATTTTGATATAAAAATGACTGCCTAGCTCCAAGCAATGAATGAGCAATAAAAGTTTAAAGTTGATGTCACCAAACGGAATCGTTACTATAATTGATGTTTAATCCATTTAATCCCCGCAAATAACAAGGATTAAACTTCAGTGCTTTTGAACTGTTTTTTAAGTGACGGATTAAACGGATTAAACTTAATCATTTTATGAAAAGGCCGCGGATTAAAGTTTAATCCGCCATGGTTTTAATCCGTCGCGATTTTATGAATACGTCACGGATTAAAGTTTAATCCGTCGGGATTTTATGAAAAGGTTTTTGATCGACGGATTAAACTAGTCCGTTTAAGTCACGGATTAAACTTTAATCCGTTTAATCCGTGAGCGTATTCATAAAATGATTAAACTTTTAAGTTAATCCGTTTAATCATTTTATGAAAAGGCCCATTGAAAATAATCCGACAACTTTCCTACTCTGGCTACCAAAATGCCCTATAAGTTCTGAAACAGCACGTTTTACTAGCCCATAAACGCAAACACAGAAAGCGTTGTTCACGGGTCCAAGTTTTGGTGTCTACAGCCTGCCGGATAAATATTGGGCAAATATAAAATATCTGGAACGTTTTTTGAATGAATACTTCAAAACGACAAGCCAGAGTTGGTAACGGATAAAAAATGACCTTGAACTTCATTCGAACCGTCCTAAAGCTGAACAAATTTGACACAAATGTCCCAACATTGCATCTGACTTATTAATTTAACGCTAGGGCTCTACTGAATTAGATTCGTATTTGAATTGAATTAAATTCGTATTAAGCCAAATTATTTTTAAACTGTCGACCAGTTCCTGTCGTCATCATATTAAATAGAAATCTTTCCGCTACAAAATTGAAAATAAGAACCAAAGTTTATCCAGATAAAGGTTTTCATCCAAAAGCTTTGACCCACCATGTCGAAAGATTAGAACCAAACTAGACCCCAGGGTACCCGCTCACGCGACCCGCTTCCATCACTGTGACAGGCCGATCAAACTCCAAGAGACCGGTGAACAACAAAAACGAAGGCACAGCCGCAAAGGGATGCATAAATAAGGCTACAGTAACAAAGAAATAGGAATTCCCCCAATCCCTTCCTTAATATAAAATGACGCACAAACCGTTTAACTTTCGCGTTTCAAACGACGTTATGCATGACAAGCAAACACAAGTAAATACTAAATACATGTAAAAGACTATCAAACAATTTCAAAATCACAAAGCAAGAAAATTAGCCTGATGCGTAGTTTCACCTTCACGACAGTTTTAGGGTAACGCAATCTTTGACACTTTAACAATCCTATTCAGATTTTTCAAATACAAACATGCATTGACATAAATGTCTTTGAAAACAATTAATCCAATACGTGAAGATTCAAAAAGGCGCAGTCCACACATGGACATAACCATTTTGGGTGCCCCCTGCCAAAATCGGATGCTGGGAATGCATAGCAGTGATGATGCAAACGCTGCTAATACCCGAAAGACGGACAAAAGGACTGCGTTTATTGACAGACCAAAGTTCAACCTAAACACAAGATCAAGATTATGTCACAAACTTCAAAATCAATGTGGACCAACGAATATATATTTCCTTAAAACTCCTGGGGGTTTTACCAAAGGGGTGGGTGTAGTAGGGACCCCACTGCAGCTGTGGGATCACCCACCCATTTTTGGACTTTCCACCCCTCAACAATTATAGGCTATTCCAAATTTACCAGATTAAAAATAGTCATTTCCTTAAATTTCCACTTTAACGTTCTCCTTTATGCTGATTTCATTTACACTCTTAGAAATGTTCAAGTACAAACTATAGGAATCATTTTTGTAGATGATAAATACAAAAGCTTTTGTAGAAAATACAGGTTACGTAATTTAATTTCTACTGGATAACGTTGGTAGTATTTGCCGGATATACTTTGGTAAAATGGGTTAAAAGTTAGACTATAGCATTCAATACAAATGAAACCAGTAGTTTTCACTGGTTCACTCTACAGGAAAGTACTCGACACGCTGATAACGCAAACTGAGTATATATAAGGGCGACAGTGATCATAGTTTTTGAAGACTGAATTTTTTTAAAATTTTTCAAATTATCAGTCTTTCAACACCCCGTGGGCCGTGGGTGAGCTTTTTGTAACGGCCGCTCCCTGCCACAAAATTTTGGGAGCGGCCGCCCCCGCACCTGCCCCCCATTTTCCATTAACACTCCGTTACGCACTTTTTATGGTTACAGGAAAAATCCAAAAAGCTGAGTTTACTTTAGTGGGGGAGGGCGGAAGCGCCTCACCCCCCACTAGAGCCTTCCCCCTCCCTCACGCGGCTCCATGCCGGTTTTTCGGGCTTCCCACAAATCACCGTAAGATGCCCAGAAACTGCCAAATTTTAAAGATTTTTGGTCAACAAAATCAAATTTGTTTCGGCCTCGTCGAAATTTTGGATATAAAAATCGTCTTTTTTGGTACTAAAAGTGAATTTCTGAATACTTTTTAGCTTAATTATGACAGTATGTAGAGAACAGACAAATTTTATATACCGCATTTGTGACGATTTCAGACCACTTTAAGCCCCCCCCCTCCACTTTTTACCTTCCCCCTATTGGAGGGGGCTCCAACTCCCACTTCCGCCACTTTTAGAAACGTAGCTGCTAATGAAACAGATACGAACCAATTTTGAACACCAGAACGGAGCGAACTCAATAGCTGTGCTTCCACCCGTATTAGGCTAATATTACTGAAGTTGTCGTTCGTCTCACTTTATTGCAAAAGGCTGAAATTGCGGTCGATTTTGCATTGAAGCAGAGTTGGCAAATGGGACGAATTCTCTGATCCCATCCCATCCCATCCCACTAGATTTTCAAATTCGCCGTCCCATCCCATCCCATTTGTCCGAACTTGCTTTTTCTAATCCCATATAATCCCACTTACAGTACAATCGCTGTAGCATTGAAATTTTAATATTGGCATAAGGTCTTACTTAAGGTGGTGGTATCCTCTTGTGAGGGCAATTTTGAAACGCAATAAACTTTCGCAATTTTGCGAGTTGGAAAAATTTAAACCGTTTTAAAGTTTATAATCAGTAAATACGAAAAAACTAAAATTTGCAAAAAAACAGCAAAACGTTTGGCATATTAACTAAATATAGACCATCAAACTTTGAGTATCGTTTTCTCAAAACTATAGAATCGGGCACAATTTTTTGTGCCATGATATGAAAGACATGTGGGTCGAGGGAAATTTTATGGATTTGGCTCAACAGATCTTTTTTCCTTTTTTCTCCTGCCAAAGCTTACGCGAATCCATGGCCTAGTTTTTGAGAAATTTATGTTTAAAATAAAATAATCGCAGTTTTGCCAAATACTTTTGTCGGCCAAATCTCTAGCTTAAAGCAACGAACTCCAGAAATAGGCATTAATAATGTGCAATTGGATTTTATAAATTGAATAGAAAGTAAATCGATAGAACTAAATCAATTGAGTATAAATAAATGAAAAAGACGAAGAAAGACATTTATACCACCGAGACGGAAGTTCCGAAAACTTCGGACCTCGTGTGGAACTAGAACCCACAACTTTTTGCGCACTAGGCAAATTCACTGCCAACTGAGCTACAGTTTCATCAAGCTTTGTCGGAATTCGTGTACCGTGTACCAATGCACATGACTTTCATGGGTACATAAATAATTCAAAATTCTCCTTAAGATATTGGCAGTAATTTTGACAAAACTGATTTCCTCAACATGGCCGTTTTTGACCCCCAAAATCGTTTTTGGCTTATACTGATGTGACCACACAAAAGATAGCTCAAAGGTTGTGTAAAATTAAAATAAAATAAATAATATAATATAAAATTTGAGTCTCATCTCCTTCGGTTGTAGAGAAAATTCACCATAGCCTTGCCTAAGCCTCGGGTAATTGCGATATGCAATTATTCAGTGCCATACCGTGGACCCAGTGCAAAATTTGATATGGCAGTACCCCTCATTGCGAAAACAACTGGGGTGTGGCACTAAGAGAAAAATTCACCTCAAAGCAGAGGTCTGCTGTGTCGAAATCAAAACAGCATCGATTATAATTCTGCGCCGAAAAAGTCGAAACTGGTTTAAGATACCGGGTAACATTTGTAACAAAAACTCTAAACAGATACTGTGTCACTGCGGAATTAGAATTTTGAATTAGGTCTTCAAAAAATTTTAATTAATTTGTGAAGTTAGCGAACTGCCCAAAGGCGCTAAATTCGGTCGCTTTTGGTGACCAAAAATGAGTGTCATTAAGTTTGGTTTAGCTGTAGATTATAGAAAACTAGAGGTCCTAACTAAAAATTACCCAATGTGGCTTAGAATCCGTGGCCAGTGTAGAGATTTTTTGGCGCAGAAGTTAAATTTTTTTGTGAAATTGTGAAATTGTGAAAAGTGTTGATTTTTTTCAGAGAGGCATTTTACGACCAGGCTGTATTGTAAAATTGCATATTTTACTATATTGACATTTCAACATTGCATATTGACATTTCAACATATTTATTTTATAAAAACTTGAAGTTGACTGACTTGCGAAAATTTGCTTCAATTGTCTGCAAAACTCTCGTTACTCGCTCATATTCGAATTGCACACAATTGATGGCTCGAAATTGCGGAGAACTGAACGAAACAACTCAAAATTTGGACTTGATATGCACGACATATGTGGTTAGTTTATGTGCGAAAATGAACGAAATCCGTGATCTAAAATTTTTTCATGATTGACCACTTAACTGCTAGCTTAACATAGCTCAAAGGTCGTAAAAGCAAAAATGTTCATTTCGGTGACCCTTTTCCATTTATATCAACCAATCAAGTGTATCGATAACGAACTGAGAGAATAGTGGCAAAAACCAAAGATTTTTTATTTTTTACCTGAAAATTCGGGACTGGTCCCAGAATGTTAAAAAGAGCACCATATTTGGAAAGTTTCATCAACGTTCATCTTAAAAATTGGAGCCTGTAAGGTACAATTTACACAAAGCGATACCAGCACCTTAAAGAGCTCCATGCTTTGCATTGCTAGTAGTCATCGAAACGCTAATCATGAAATTGAACAAAAATTTTTATGCCAAATTTATCAAAATATTGCACTTTTTCAAAATTTGGAAACGGTGTTTGAAGGCATTGTAAGGCAAAATAATCCCACAAAATCCCACTGATCCCACATGGGATTAGTTTTCAATCCCATCCCATCCCATCCCATGGGATCCCATCCCAGATGCCAACACTGCATTGAAGACTAGTGACCTGCGCTGCTCTTCGGGCTAGTCGACGATCCTTTAGTGTTATTAATTTGTATCCAAAAATTCAAAAGTAACAGCAATACTTACTTGTCTTGGCTGACGTGAAGAACCAATGTGGAAGTATTGATCCGACTGCGGATGCCAGTTCGCTTGAAAATTAGAACCAAGCCCTCTAGTTCCATGTCTAAAAAATAAAGGAGAACGAGATTAACGAGGGGATGTTGAGACGAGAAGCTGTAACTGATCTGATTAACAACCTAAGGGCTTGTTCCTAGGGTTGTGCCGTTAAGAAATTTCTCGGCCCGGGCTCGGGCTCGGGCCGAACCGCTTCTTCGGTTCGGGCTCGCTTCGGGCCCGGGCCAGCCCGAGCCCGGCCCGAAGCCCGAGTCAAGGCCCGAACAGTCCGAACCGATTCACGGCCCGATCAGCCCGAGCAGCCCGAGTAAACTAGAACCAGTTCAAGACTCCGACAGACGATTCCCGGACCAATTCATGGACGGCTGCTCATGGCCTGCCCGATAGACAAGTTACGAGGTCCAATCCAAACTATACTCATAGTTGAGGCCAGACCAAGGGCCCAAATTACACGACCAACCCAAATATCTCAAACTGGTAGAAAATACTCAATGATATATAAAATATAACCCTAAGCACCACTCTACTTCGGTACGTAAGTCCTACAAACAACCTAACGGTTCAAATTAGTCAAGCATAAACCGGCCTAAAATTAATCCAAAGTCCAAAAGGCAGTTCGTGACTCTCTGGCGGAAACTCTTCCCAATCTGGTCACCATTTCCAAAACTATTCCTAGCAGGATAGAAATGCTTGGAGTAATTTGGCAGTTGCGAACTAACTCTGCTTTTAAAGCATTTTGTACTCTTAGCCTCCTTGTTCATTGAATTTCTTTTTAGACAGACCAACCATTATTTGCCAAAAATCTCCACCAAAAGAAACGAACACTGTAACAAGACGAACCCCAATGCTAGCAATGCACTAGCGTAAATACACAGTGAGATAGTTTAGCCCAGGGCAGGAACTAGCAGCAGCTTCTCAAAAGTCAATAATTCCCGGATACGCATTGTACAAATATGTATACCAGACAGTAACAGCCGAACGAAGTAGCCCGAGTGGCCCGAGCGGCCCGAACCAGCAGAAATTCCCGGTTCGGGCTCCGTTCGGGCCGCTATATTTATTTCTCGGGCCGGGCCGGTCAGAGCCCGAACCGAATCCGAAGCCCGATTCCGAGCACAACCCTACTTGTTCCATAAAAGTTCTTGAGTTCTCTTTTTCTTTCTCAAGATCTTCACTGTTTGATAACCACTTTCCGTAAACTGCTGAAAACTGAACCCTGGCTTATTTTTAGGCCAACATTTATGGAGGGCTCACCCAAAATGGGGGATGACATATTTTTGGGAAAGTTTTCAAATTTGTGCCGGTTTTTCTTGTAAAAACTGCTTAAAAACTGCTAAAAAACGCTAAAAAAATGACAAATTTTAAGTGGCTTAGACTAAAATAGTTAAAATTGGTTACAAATCCGCCGACTCCGGAAAGTTTTTGAAAATTTAGGAATAAAATGGTAAACTTTGGCAATTTTTGGGGTTATGGGGAGGTCGTCGAGTGGGGAGGGGGTCCAGTAAAACATACCAATGAACCTGAACCATCTGACAAAGCTTCACGATTAACCTTTGTTTCCAGGGGCCAGTTTCATAAAACTTGAAACTTGCAACTTGCATATGCAAGTTGCAACTTGCATGTGCAAGTTACAAGAAAAGTGTTTCATAAACCCTCAAGTGGGACTTGCGGACTTGCACTTGAACTGCAAGTTGCAAGTGCGCAAGTTGCAAGTTGTCCGCTAACACTTGCGGTCAGAATCTGTTTCATAAAACTCGCCAATACATGTACTTGCAACTTGCACTTGCGGTGCAAGTGGTTGAGTCAATTTTCACTGAACAAATGGAACAAAAATTGCTATAACTTATTTTATTTTTAATATTTCTTGGAAAAATTTTATGACAATACTCTTTGGATTAGTGTCGTAATACTGTGTGAATTTCAAACAATTTCTTTAATTTTTAAAATTTATACGAATTTTCAAATATTTTTGGTTAATTTTTTAAAGATCAGCTACTTGCAAACTTGCACTTGCACTTGCGCTTACAAGTTGTCAAGTCTTGCTACTTGCTTAGCTAATTTCCGCAAGTAGCAGGAAAAGTTTTATGAAACACTGGCAACTTGAACTTGCAGTTCAAGTACAAGTGCAAGCGCAAGTGCAAGTTCAAGTTGCAAGATTTTTATGAAATTGGCCCCAGATATGACATTTCTGTTACTATCATAGTTCTACGAAAAACGAGCTGTCGGAGACTATTATCTCGTAAGCTCGACATCTTTATGAAACACGCTTGCAATGCCGGGAACAACCCTCCTGAACGCATTTTCTAAACCAATCCGTTTCAAGTTTTCAGAAATAGTAGATGGTGCCAAATATACGTATGTTAGAGGTACGTTCAAATTTACAAATCTATGTCATTTATTAACGACTGAACAAAGATAGCTCAAATTTTGCACAACTGTATAAATTAATCTCACGCGGGGGCAATTTTTTCAGGTTTTTATTTATGCATTTAGTATTTGATGTTTAAAAATTTTGGAAATCAATATTTCACAGAATATAAGTTTTATATAAAGAAACAAACAGGAAAATAATAAAATAGCCCCTGGGCCCTGCGTACCCTTCAATGAACGTACACGCAAAATTTAGCAGTAGTCGCTTCTGTTTTGCACATTATTACAAGTTATACAGTGTATTTGATGGAATGATACGTACTCACAAACGCGAAAACACCTCCGAGAAACTATGTATAGATTTCATTTTAGTATAACGATTTTATTTTGCCATGCGCGATAGGAATGGACAACGTAAATTAGCCGCATCTAAAATATCCTGTAAGCCTGTAACTATTGATAGAAACCACGTACAGAAGAAATATGCGCATCGATTTAAAGTTCTTTTATGCTCGTTCACGTTAGGTAATCCAATTTATCATTTAAGCTTAAATAAAATTTTGATTTTTTAAGCTTCAAATTGAGTTAAGTCAAATTTTAAGCTTTAAATTTTTAAGTCATGATGCTACATAGCTATCCAATCAATGGGTATCCTCAGCTATTTTGTCAGGACATAGTAAGCCAACCATGGTTAATTCACTAAGGATTGCTTTAATATTGAACAAATCTGTCCAAATTTTACATTAATAATTCCGATAATGCAAGCGCCACCTTAAGCAATTTTATAAAACACACGATGTCTGATATAGTCAGAGGGGGAAAACATTCCGGAAAAGAGGGGGAAAACATGGTCGCCTACTCGTCAACCATAGCAGCTACAGCTGCCTGGTATAGCCCATTAGAAAGAGAAGTCTAGAAGTATACCCTACAGTACCAGATTTGTTTCTAAGTTTGATTTACAGTACTTGACCAAAGTTGACCTTACAAAATTCGCCAAAATGCTTAGGATTGTAGAAAGTTTGCAATTATATATCTAAAAATATCAAACTTTGGCTACTATAGGGCAGGATTTAGACTCATATAGCTCTGGTTCCTACCTCGGTAGGAGCTGGCCCAACGTACCAGTACATCTTTACATATTGAATAAACCTTAAATCAAACAGTACTGGATCTCTCTGATGATGAGCTTCTGGGTCCTAATCCCGCCCTGGTCTATTTTTTATAGACCACATTTAATTTTCACACTTTCAATTGGTCAGGGCCTGAGGGATTAGGGCCGAAAGACTTTGACCAATTGTTAAGTTTTCATCATCACGAAAATCCCAGTAGTGCGTATTGCACTTGTAATCTTTTTCTTGGCTAAAATATCTAATTTCTTTTTAATACTTAATCCAACCGGAATTTATAAAACATGATCTTGATGATCCTGTTTCGATTTTTAATTTGAAAATCTCAAATATCTCAAGTAATCTTATGCACTCAAGCAAGTAGTCAGGAATTTCTGTTGATTTTTATTTATTTTTAAATACATTCTTTATACTGAAATGCTGCACTGTGCCATGTATGTCACCTTTACTTCACATTTATTTTACTTTTTTCAGCAGGGATTTACAAGTGATTGGGCAATTTCTTCCAATTTTGTTATTTGCTATATATATACTCCTAATTGTTTTTCATCAGACTCAGGTAAATATCCAACTTCTATTTTCATACTTTGTCTCTCCTCACATTTCTATAATTGTGCTAACCTCGTTGAATTGAATTTGGCCTATGCATCTTGTGGCAACTTGAGCATTGCTCTTCCCCTGGTGCTATGGCCTTGCGTGGTCTATCCACGCTTTAATACTACAATTTAAGTTTTGCCTTGTTTGTTATTTGGTTCTGTATTTTCAACTTTAATCATTCTGAGTCCCCATTTAGCAACCTTTACCCCATATTGCCTAGGCGTCCATATATATTCCTCCCTTCTCTCCTGTTGCCCACAACAACGATTATCGACTACAATTTGGACCTGAACGTATGATCCTGTTGCTTCTTATCTTTCATAATGATCAGTCCTTATACGAATAATGCCTCCATGGGCTCGGTATCGCGGGAGGAGAATATAAGCCCAACCGGTGATATCAGGATTTCCCTCGGACCGCTCTGAAAACCGGGCATCCAGGAGAGATAGTCTTCACCAACTTAATACTCCCACTCAGTCTTTATCATATCCCCTCCAATTCAACAATCCCATCCAATCTTCATCCCATCCCTCTTCAAATGTAGACCCAGTATCATGCAATATTAGCATATGCAATAACGATAGATGTAGAACTTGTAAACTATATAATACAGATAATACTTTTACAGGATACTATTCCAATAAACTATATAATATAAATAAAGAAGCTAGTCATAAAATCGACTGTAATTCATATAATGTTGTCTACCTCATTACCTGCAATGAATGTGGACTGCAATACGTGGGTGAAACAGGTAGAAAATTGAAACGTAGGATGTCTGAACATCTTTATAATATAAAAAATCCTCATAAGTCTAATTGTAAACGTCTGTCTGTTCATTTTAACATTGGTAACTGTAGAACTTTCAGTATTCAAATTATAGCTAAATTATCAGATTTGGATGATTTAAGAGAATGTAATTACAACAGGAGAATGCATGAAGCATACTGGATACGTAAACTTAAAACTAAATTTCCATATGGATTAAATGATGTGCTTAAAGGAGAGGATGTCAATAAAAGTATATATGAAAATTTCATAGTTAGGGATATTGTTAATAAGAATAATAACTCAATTAAGACTAATCGCGTAAACAAAAATGTTAATCTGGTTAATAGTAATGATGTGGATATGCTATATACGGATGATGCTACTAATAAACTTATTTATGATTTTATTAATAAGGCTAGCAAAAAACAGGTTAAATATATTATCAATCGTAATGAATATAATATAAATCACCCCAAATATGAAATAATTCAGGATTTGTGCGAAGGAAAATTAAATTTATTAAAGAATGGTGTATATAAACTTAATAAAAGGAAAAGGGAATGCTTGATAATGAAATATAATAAAATTTTTGATAATATTAATATAAATAAAATATTTAAAGATAATTGTAATGAATGGCCATTTGAATTAAGTAAATGTAGTGCCTACAATCCCTAAATATTTTATAAATATGACAATCCGATAGGAAGTGTTATATATAACTATAAACAAACTATAGAGGAACTCGATGTTAATAAATATGTTAATGACTTCATTAATAATAAACTTATCTGTAACTGCAATAATAATAATACATATAAGGATAACCACCATAACCATGTCATAACGGGGGATCTCAATGTCATAGAAGATAAATTTATATCTAAGATACTTAAATATGGTCCTAAATACAGATTTACAAAATATTACTGTAAGGAAGATATTTATAGCAATATAATAAAAGCTCTACAAACATATATTAAAAAGCTAAACAAAAAATATAAATGGGATTTATATAAGCTTAGTCATTGGTCGGATATTATACTAGGTGCAATTAAACAGAAACTTTTTAGTTATAATCTTAGTAATAATGCTTAACATAAATCACTACAAAATCAGTATGTCTTCTTTCCTGTAGATAAGGCCAATCAAAATGTAGCTGTCATTTGTAAAAACTATTACATTAATATCGTGCTTAAGGAATTAGGCATACTTAATGTAAATAACACAAGCACATACCTACAGGTAAACTCTACTCATTCTGATATCATAAACTCAATTCTTAAATACTATGGAAATAATAACATTAATAGTAATGGCCTTAGGCAACTACCACATATTTATATTATTCCTAAATTCCATAAGACTCCAATCAAGTTCCGTACCATCATTGCTAGTAGAAATGCTGTTACTAAACCATTATCTGTTTTAATTGATAAAGCATTAACATTGGTAAAACTAAGTAGGAAAAGATATGGTAAACTAATTAAAAGTGTATATAACTGTAACCCGTACTGGATTATACATAGATAACAATCAGCCTATTTTAAGTTCTATTAATAAAATTAACAAATTAATTCAGCTGTCTCTATAAATACTTATGACTTTACTACATTATATACTAATCTTAAACATGATACTATAATTGACGCGTTAGATAAATTATTATATAACACTATGAGAAATCCCATGCATTTAACATACCTTGGCATGCGATGGGGGTATGACCGTAACCCAGCAAATACCATAACATACACTACACTTATTAATCACATTAAGTTCCTTCTAGATAATCTATATTTCACTTGTGGTAATCTTATTTTTAAGCAAACAATAGGAATACCCATGGGCAGCAATGCCGCTCCCAATATAGCCAACCTAGTTCTACATCAAATGGAATATAATTATATATGTAGCAATCGTAATAATGATAGTAATATATTACTCGAATCTGTAGGCAGATATATTGATGACATGACCCTCATTAATGATAAGAATTATTTCGATACAATCAAACATGATATGTACCCCTCTGAACTAGAATTAAATAAAGTTAATATCTCCAACCAGCACGCCGATGTATCAGACCTAAGTATCAGTATCTCTGGTAATAAATTCGTAACTAAATTATATGATAAACGAGATGATTTTCCTTTTAGTATCAATAGGTTTCCT
>JASAND010029008.1:0-27392 GCA_030248195.1 Trissonchulus latispiculum | reverse complement strand
CGGTCGAACCCTAGGCTCACAGACGGTCTCTGACGTATTCACTATGGGAGGAGGTGGGAAGAATTTCGTAAAGGGACTAGAAAATGGGTATTGGCTCACATACATACAGACCACATTTACACACCATCACGCCCGTTAGGGCCTACGGTACATTCACACAGAAAAACAGACAACCAAGCCAGTACCCGACGGTATGTTTTACCGCAAAAAGGAGGAAAGGAGAGGGGAAGGGATTCAAAACAGAAGAGACACTACATCCGAGACATAAGTTTGCCCCTCTGCGCAAACTGACCTACTTCGCGACAGTCAGGGGAAAGAAGACCCTAGCGGCCCTACTTTGTTCGGACTGGGAAAGGAGAACAAAACTGGCACAATATATAAACTACCCCACAAAGAATCAAAAGAAAGTGGCAAGAAAGGGAGGGTGGGATTTTTGTCAACATAATCTCTCAAAAAGAGGCGTTTTCTTTTGAGTGAAAGGAAGGAGAAATGGAAAAATGGGAAAAAAGGGATTTTGTTTGAGCTTAAGAAAAAGGTTTTGTGATTTGATTAATTAAAACAACAACAAAGAAAAAATGCAAAAATCACCGTACAACAGATAGGCTATACATGACAAGAATAAAAAATAGGCTATGAAAATATAAAAGGCGAAAAAAATTACAAAATTTATACAAAGTTCCATTATGCCACCAAATTTGTTCTTCTTGGGATGATTCAGAGCTGGAGGAACGGAGGGAAGGAGACGGAGGATACCCATCATAGTTCAGCAGAAGGGCACGGGGACTATAACAGTGTCCAAACAGCACTGGCAAAATAGGAGTTGGCGCCATAAATCCAATAATAGCATAATAGAGATATAATCATGATAATCCAGAAAATTGGGGCCAGCATCCAGGGGCGGAATGACGTTTAGGGTGCGCTATGTGGGGGACCATACCCCCCACCCACCCCCACATAGAAGCCGAGGCGGGGACATCCCCCCGCGCGGGGTCCTCCCACGCCCCCGTGTAACCCCGGTGGGATAAAATTTCGTAGGAAAGATAGGACGGAAGGGCAGGGAGGGACGGGAGGGCAGGAGGACGAGGGACAGGGGAGGGATCGGCCAACCAGCCACGGAGGACCGGGGAACGGGAATCGATCGGGAGGGGTTCGTCCGCCAATTGGGGGAAAGCAGGGTTGCAGTGGGTGATACCTGCCGCCGGACAGTATACGTCCTTGGACCTGGGGTTTGGATGTTACCCGCCATGAAGACACTATGGCGGTTAATATCCATGACGAGGGGAGCCGCACGGAGACTGGCCGGAGAGTTACGATCGTCGAAAAGGGTGGATGGGAATAGCCGCGGCGACGCCGTTCCGCCATGGCTCTGATTCGCTGCCGTAGGATGTCCTGGAAGGCTGAGAATTGGGCCTGGGTCAGGGGTTCACGGGTCTTGGGGTCTAGGAAGAAATCGTCTAGACCACCTTGGCGAAACCACAGGAGGACTTCCAGCCAGATCCGTCCGGCGACGTTATGACCGGTCCACGCGGCAGGGTTGTAGAGGTCTGGGTCCATTTCTCCGATGGACGCGGCAGGTTGGCCGTTGACGCGGCAGGGGGGGGGCGGGACTCCAGTACCCCAGAGAGGGTCATCCGAGGACTCAGCAAAGAGGTGGGTGGGGTAGGTGACGAGATGGGTTCTCGTACAGGAGTTCGAAGGCTATGCGGACCATAGCCCGGATGTTGAGGCCACCTGCCCAGTTGGCCTTCAGGGGCTCTGGGGACGAGTTCAGCATTTGGGACACTTGGGTTTTTCCGGGTGGTGGGCCGGGAACGATGCTCAGTTGGCGCAGGAGGGGCTACCCCTTGCTGAGCTGCCGCCAACAGAGCCTCTAGACTAGCGGCTTGAGTTGACCGCTGGACTTCTGCTACAATCTCAATGGAAGTGGACGAGGCCGCCGAACGACGTCCTGAGGCGGTCTCGGCTGGCGGGCGGGGACCAGATCGAATAAACGCTGATCCGGACAGCTAAAGGGGTGGGGACAACCATTCCCCGCTGGGAGGGATAAGCGGTGTGGGAACAGGACCACCGCTCACTCCAGGATGTCTGGAAATACTGTATCTCTGTGGCACGACCTAGGGCAAGGTCTGGGTTGGGGCGGAGGCGGGGGAGGGGGCGTGCTCGCAGCCTGAGCACGACTGGAACCAGAGGCAGCGCTCGCGCCAGATTGGGCACTGCCGGAAGTATCACAGCGCTCCCGGGAGCGTTGTCGGATTCGGACTTGGGCAGAGTGAGGGGGCGGGGTTTGCTGTCGACGGTGACGGTTGGAGGGGTCCGAGGGGTGAGGTCGGCCGCGGCGCGCAGCCGTCATCCGTCGCCAGTCAATCTCGGCCCATGGGAGTTGGGGGCAGTGCCACTGAGACCTCTGACAAATAAACCGGCAAAGGGAAAGAACATTGCTTCGCGAGGGATATGGGGAGGTTGGGCAGGGGGGTCAAGGTCCAAGTCGAGGGACCAAGGGGGGACGGGCCAGGGGCCGGTCGTTCGACAGGACCGACAAACATGATCTCCTCATAAATGGCGGTTTGCTCCTGACGCTGACATCGGGAGGGGCGTGCGTCTAGAGCGGTAAATTCCAGGGCTGGGTAGAGGGGGCCGGCACTCAGACGACGATGCTGGACGACGTCTTGGGTACCTCGGGGGCCGTAGGATGCCGTGGGAGCCAGTTGGAGGGCCATTTGAAGGTCACAGAAATTGACTTGCCGGGCTGCCCGGTGAGCCAAGGAGCATGGATATAGACATCGTGTGCGGCGTACACGATATCCGGGACGCGGGGAAGAGGGTCTATACCATAGGTGCAACAGGTCTGTTCCGCAGGATTGGGGAAGTGGTACTCCGATGTTAGGCGGGACAGATGGGACGGCGGTCCGTCCAAAAACCTGCTCAATCGGTAGCCTGGCTGGGCCAGGTAGGCGTTTCACGGACCACTTGGGGGTTTTGGGGAGCTTTCCGCAATTTAACCGGGGGGGGGGTAGGTTTTGCGATATGAATGAGAAATGTCAAGTGCTGCCGCCAGCACTGAGGAAGCAAACCCGGCGGGACCAGGTTGCTGGGATGCTTGGGGGGTGTCAGATGCTGCCGCCAGCACTGGGGAAGCAAACCCGGCGGGACCAGGTTGCTGTGAAGGTGAAGAGGGGCATGGGTTTTCTCACTCTTGGCAGGGCTGAGCCCGAACCAGTGAGACGGTCAAAAATGGGTTTTTTGGGGTTGGGGGATCGCCGGTCAGCCGGGCCAGCTGCTCTTGATACTTCTTCCGCTGGCCCCGGGTACATAATTGATCTTCTTCGCTCGGGTCAGAACCGTCCAGATGAACCGTGGAGTCATGACGGGAGGGGCTTCCCCTACCTCCGTCCTGGGGGGAGTCCGACGAGGGGTGTAGATCGTCCTCGGGACTCAGTCCTGACCCGAGGCGGATGTGGACGGAAGATCCGTGCTGCCCAGAACTTCCGGCCACGGCCCCAAGGTCAGGAGGGGGAGGGTCAGGAGATCGGGCCACTCTGGGTTTACTGTCAAAGGGGTCGTCTTCAGGGGGGCGATTATCCATTACAAACACGACACGAAAAAACACAACTCACCAAATTAGTTATATACGTATATCCTATTTTTGGGCATGACCGGGGGACGATGGGAATTTTCAGGATAGGATATACGTATATAACTCAAAATCGGGGTTTTCCGGCCAGGGACACAAAACTCCAACTGTACGTACGTATTCCGGGACCAAGAATCGGGGGGTTGGGTCGAATCTCCAAATCGACCTGGATTTGCGGGGAATCCGTCCAGAGAATAAGCAGCAATCCACCAGTTGGGGCTTACGTCGTCCAACAGTACAAGGTTAGGTTCCTGGGCGGGCCCCGGGATCCAACCAAATTTTACAAAAATTTGTATTTCCCTCCCAAAAAAATTTTCTGGGGGGGACTAATTGAGGTAAATTTAGGGCGGGCAGGGAGTTGCTGGTATAATAGGGATGGGTTATCACTTGGCCTGGCCCCGGTGATAATAAAGGAGGAGAGTTGGGCTACCCAACTATAATAATAAATTAAGGTAAAGTAGGGAAAAAAATAACACAAGCACTGAAAATTCACCAAAATAAACCAGTACGATAAAAATAAACACGCCACTAGTCAGCAGCAAGGAAACGGGGCTAATAAAATTCACTGGAAAGTGACAGGAAGTCAGGCGTCTGACTGGGACTCTAAGCGATGCGTGGGCGGCACTTCAAAGGGCCCAAGCAGAGTCAGGCGCCTGATAAGGAATCAAGCGATGCGGGGGCGGGCCAAAAAAGTTAATACAAAGGTTTGCAATTGGAAATGACGTCAATTGCAGACCTTTGTAAAGGCACACGGGGGGATGGGTATATATGCAAACACCAAGGGAATGAAAGACCGGCGAACCCAGTCAAAAAGCCACACGGGGGGATGGGTATATACAAACACCAAGGGAATAAAAGACCGGCGAACCCAGTCAAAATAAGGAAAATGGGAAGGGGGGAAAACTTTACAGGTAGTAGGTATAGGGAAAAAATTATTTGGGGCTCTAAAAAAATTTTTTTGGACTAGGGGGGGCTAGAAAAATTAATTTAGGGAAGGGGAAAAAATAGGAAGAATATTTTAGGGAATAAAATAATAGGGGAGAGCCTGGAACTGGCAGCCTTTGGGGGGGGGGTCTAACAAAAACTTTTTTAGACTAGGGGGGTAAGAAAATTAATTTTGGGGAGGGGAAAAATCAAGAAAAGTATTTCGGGGAAAAGAAAACGAGAGCCTAGGCCTGGCAGCCTAATGTAAAATATGGGGGAGCTAGGGAATTTAACCACTGAGCTCACGCCCCAAATTTTACAAGGGAACTGTGCGCAAGAACGCTGACCAGCGACTGCGGGTGGAGATCTTTAGTCCAGGCGGCTCTCTTCCACCGACTTGCCTCGCCAAGGGGGACAGACAATTTTGGGGAACGCCAACGGGCGCCAGACAAAATGGGGGACTAGCACACAAAAATTAAGCTCAATTAGGAACGGGCTCCGGGCTATTCCCAGAGCGCTACCTAGCTAATTAAGAAGATCAGACTAGCAGGGTTAATGAAAATTAAATTAAATAAACGGGAAGACAACTGGCTAATTTAATGGTACGGGCACAGGGCAATTATAACAGGACAAACCCTCCGGGCTACCCAGAGGGGGGACAGACAAGTACAGCGGGCTACCCGCAAAATAAACAACAGCAAGGGTATGAAGGGGGTAACAAATAAAGGGAAAGGGAACCAGCAATCAAAAGGGAGAGGGGAATGACTCAACAAGACCGGGGGAGTGGGGTTAGCTAGTTAAGCTAGACCCAGGGGGGACGGGGGCAACCCCGCGAAAATTAGGAAAGGGAAGGGGAAGGGGGAGTTATGAGTTAGAAGGAAAGAAATTAAAAGGGGTTAAGGGTAAAAAGGGGAATTAGAAAAGGTAAATAAAGGGTAAATTTTAAAGGAAAAAATGAAAGCACACACTTACGGTTTAGGTGTAGACTTACAAGGGGTGGGGCCCCCAACTCTCAGGACCGACTGCTCAGTAACTTGCAAAACTCCCGACTGACCATAACAAGTCTGAGTCAGCATCGAAAGGGCGACAAACTGGAAAAAACCAGTTTTTGTCAGCGTCTGCTGACGTGCATGATCTGTCTTTGCAGACAGAACATAAAAATTACAACAATTACATAAGGGTGAATTTTTAAAGACCTTTTGGGAATTTTGGGAGAAAAATGGGAAAAGGCGAAATGTAAATATTGGAAAGGGGGGTGATAGCGCAGTCGCTATCACCCACATTACACATGCAGTGCAGTGCGGTTATGGTGACAGTCAAAAGTCAATTGATGGTCAAGACCAAAAATAGGCTTCACCGGTAGAAAGTTTTGTATAGACTGCAGTGCAGCATCTGCCGGTGAACAGAGTCTGTGGCCGGGTCTTCCGGGGGCTGACGACAATTCCAGCAGGGAGACAGCCAGGAGACTGTAGGGCAGGTCTTGTGTGCCAGGCTTGCACGGCGGTCACGGCGGTGGTGATGATCTGATGATGAGGATGAGTGAAGCAGAAATAGTCAATAGGCGGGGGTGTGGTTTTAGTTGGACCATTCTAGTCTGAGGGGGTGTGGGAACGGGGAGTGGAAGTGGGAACAGAAATCACATTGACATGATGATAACAGGAGAGTTATTGCAGTTCTCTGGATTGCCGGGAGAAGCCGACGGAGCGGCGGTGAATGGTGAATGGTGATCCCAGACGCTGAAGTTCCATGACGAGATAAGCCGGTAGAGCGGTGGAGTGATTATGACGACCAGGTTGATAGAATGATCTGACCAGTACTGATGGTGGACCCCTGCATGAAGGGAAAAAGAACCAAAAATACCACTGCTGAGGAACAACCTATAAAATATTGATCGACAAAATGAGGCATAGTACCCGTGGCACGGTAGATGAGAATTCTTCCACGGCGAAACGAAAACAGAAGCGGAAAAAATAAACGAAAAACAACCAACTCTTCAGATTAGCAGAAACAAAGCAAATTGAAGAAAACTGATTGGAATTCATTCCTCTATAGTGCGTATCGTGTAGTTCTAGTGTGCGTTCATGCTACTCAGATCTCTAATGACTAAGGTCAAGCTAGCTGTAAAAAGACAACCCAAAACTCTAGCACAGCATACGATTAGCAACCACTGGCTAAAAACGAAACAACACGGACTCAAACAGTGCAACAAACTAAGAACAACAGTAAAACAAAACGGAAACTCAGTTAGTGCGTAGGTTAGCTCTTAAATTGTGAAGAAGGACACCCAGGGCAGTGATCTCTTGACTCAGGTGCTAACCAAAGACGGAACTGGCGAACAGGGCACAGTAAATCTAGAACTAGCACAGACATGGGTACAGATTAACATTGATCACTACTCACAAGTTTATTCTTGCTTTATTATCGAGTTTCGGTTCAACTCCATTGAAAAACTCACGTTCAATACCGTTTTTAGTAATCTCGTAAAAGTACGCTTCCGTTCATTTGCGTGTGTATTAATTCAACAGTGCAGACTACCAACCAAATAAACTAATAAAGCTGGGGTGTCGGTGAGATGCTGTGGCTGCAAACAACTGAAAACATGGAAAACCAACAAAATACGGGAAATACAACAAAATACAATTGAAAAACGATTGTAACAATAAGCAACTCTCTCCTACTGTGTGTCAAGGGTCAATGGGTCCGGCCATGGTCTTGGACCGTAGGTTCTGGGACACGTTTGTGTTAGCTTATTGTTATCTTACACGTGCGGTCATGCATGCAGAGATTAGTGATGTTCAGTGCAAATCAACGGAACATACATACATACATAACCAGGAACGGGGCAATCAGAACTACAACAGGAGGACTTCTTTTAGACTTTCGTAAACGAGGACTTTTACTTTTGTTCAGCAACTACAATTATCGGTCTTTCACTTGAATTACACGGCCAGGTTTTTGAACGATACTTCAGAAGGGGCAGGGGACTCAAACTTCTTGCTTTTAGGAGACGAGAGACCAACCAAACCACAAAACAAACAGTGCTTTAAAAATCAACAGAATGCAGATCATGCGGAAGTAAGGGATGGAAATTGTGGGAATTCGCAAGCAAACAATAGATCCGTAGGGCGGAGTGCTGCAGAAAAGATCTGCCGCGCCCCCGGAAGCCAGACAATTCATGCAAAACAATAACAGATTCACTGAGACAAGACGATTTGAACAAACTAGATTAGCAGGGGACATCTGCTCAGCATGCTTCAAAAGTAGGACCTTAGTGGGGAAGAAATCAAATGCAACTGAAGGGGAAAGGGAAAGAAACGGAAAGGAACATAATATATACTACGAAAAGTTAAAGCGCCAGAAACAGTGAACATAAAGAGCAACACAGCACGACACCACCTCAGGGTCAGGACTTAACAGACTAGCTGCAGAGTAGGGGCGAAGAATACCTGCAGACGCAGGTCCACAGTAAACCTTTCCATAGTGGTAGTTAATCCTGATCTCCGGCAACAAACAGGCAGACAGACATTGGGGGCCCTTCTGCGCGTCAGACAGAAGCCATTCTCCCTCGGGACCAGGAATGTGAAGATTTCGATGAATCTGAAGTTAGCAGCCAGGTTTAAGCGAGGGGGAATGCTACACTGTCTTCAACATTACGTAACACGTAGAATAGGGCCATCTATTAGTCAGCATTAAACGGCGGCATTTTCTATTGATCAGATTTTAAGGGGTGTGTCGAACGAAGAATACATTTTCAGAAATTGGTGCAATGACAAAAATGTTCAGCGTGCTCTATTCTATCCGACAAAAATAAAAAATTTGATTTTCTTTTAAATAATTGTATCATAGAAAACTAATGAAAACGCCTGCCCTGCTGTCACTATTAATGCGAAAGCCTTAGTCCGAAACAGGAGAGAGCCAATGGGTGCGGTGAATGCTTTTATCCAAGGAGAACTATTCCCTGAAGCACCTGCCTGGTTGTTTCAAATTTTGTAGTCAGGAAGATCCAGCACTGTACCCTCTGAATTTCAACAAAATCCCTCGAGCCGTTAACTTTTGTGGGGGATATTCCGATAATAAAGGATAAAAGATCCGATGATCTCTGTAGATTACACAGAAGCCCTGCTTTTTTGTGGTAGCCAAGCGCAGAAACAATTTAAGGGGTGGTCCATTTTTGGCCGATTTTTCGACCATCTCCGATTTTGCTCATTTTCACATATTTTGTTGTCCGATTGATATATTTTAACGAGTTTTTGAAATGAAGGTCGGATCTCTTACGGTTAGCGAGTAATTTCACCTCAAAGTTGATGTCAGTATATGTTAAACATAGGAAACGGAAAAAGTGGTGATTTTTTCCGTGCGCCAGAGAAATCTCGCCAACGACAAAATGGAGCGCTTTAACGT
This sequence comes from Trissonchulus latispiculum, assembly GCA_030248195.1. Lineage (NCBI taxonomy): Eukaryota > Metazoa > Nematoda > Enoplea > Enoplida > Ironidae > Trissonchulus > Trissonchulus latispiculum. The sequence continues at coordinate 18,436 of JASAND010029008.1, read as the reverse complement.
CCATCCTATATCATATATACGATCTCGAAGGGTGATTTGTAGGAAGCAGAATTTTAATTTAGGCCTTCAAAAATTTTTAATCAATTTTTTAAGTTTGCGAACAGCCAAATTTGACTGTTTTGCAATGTTAAAATTGGGGGTTAGCAAGTTTGATGAAATATTCTGAAAGCTGTAAGCCCTAATTAAAAATTCTACTTCCTACAAATCACAGCTTATGACAAGACATTTCGAACGATACCAATTGATCCTGATTAGCTCTGTCCGATTTCGAGATTTCTCTGGCGCAGAAATGTCAATTTTTAGCAAAATTTAGGAAATTCCCGTTTTTTGGCAAATAACGTAGAGCTATGGCAACACAGACCTATAAAATGTTAGACTATCTATTTGCGCACGATTATTGATGACTTTAGGTCAAGTTTGGGCACAAATGGTGCAGGTTAGTCCACCCAGTTGGTCGCTGGGGTCAATTATGGGGATCTGACAACCATAATCTTAAAAATAGCGATTTTTCAAATTTTTCTAAATACTTTAAATTTTATATCAATCGAAAGCTCTCATTGTCGGGAACATTTTTTCTTCTTGGGCTATTGCCCGCAAATGCACCAAATTCAAGTTATCGGGCGTTAAATGATTTTCGTGGTCAAGGCTTTCCAGCGTCGGTGCTACTTCCTAAAATCACTAAATAAAGTCATAAAGAAACGTTTTCCCATTAAAAGCTACCCTAAGTTCTTTGTTTGCATCAGATATCAAACATACAACCGAATACAGCTCCATTCTCAAGGAAGTTCAGGTGTAAAGTGCCTTTATTTGCTTCGGCACCGCCGTTTCACCTGTTTTCAAATTGCATGCAATTAATAGCCGGTTACTCGTTAAGTACTGAACGAAACTACTCGAAATTGAAACTCGGTATGCAGGACATACGTGACAAAATTTTGTGTGAAAATGAGCAAAATCCGTGACCATAAAATTTTTCGTGGTGGACCCCCCCCCTTAATTTGGCTTCTGCAATAGCTTGCATTGCCATTGCACCATCGTCAGGTTCCACAATATTTTGCGTCATCGGCATGATATTTTTTAATTCAACATGATTGACACAAGCATCATTGAGTCTCAGTTTATGTTTAAGCGAGTTAAGCTGTTGCATTCATACAATATTAACATTTACCTTTCTGAACATTATTGTTTAGATGTGAAAATGTTCGAAAGGTCACTGGACTTAATGTTCGAATGGAATCATTCTGAGGACGTCGCCAAATCAATTGTATCTGCCGTCATGGCTCGATGGCCGATGGATAACTCCTGGGTTGGGATCGATGCTGCCTCAGTTCGATACCTCTGCGCCCTGCCGGAGCGGTCTACTGAAGTTTTCATGTTCTCCTTTCGCAAGTTTCTTAAGCTACGTGAATTATTCCAATGCCGACGAACTGTGGAGCAAGAAGAAGAAAATTAGAAACCTGACTGAGACTGTCGCTGGTCAATTTTTCTGAGAACTATTGAATATGTTTTTAAGTTTTAGTAAAAAGTATTAGCAAGAGTGCATAAGAGATAAGCGTAAGAAACTCTTACGCGATCATATTGAAATCATGAAAGGAATGCTCGATGCATTAAATGTTGAATATTTTTATTATGCAACAATATTTATATCATTGGAATGGAGCTACAAAGCTGTAGATATAGTTTTCTAATTGCATTCACCTAATTCAAGTTATAAATAATAATTAATTACCTACAATAAGACATATAGGCTAATGAGCCAATCACCGAGCAGACACGCTTATACGAAAGTGTGTAATTAGTGTAAAGTGGGACCCCCCCGGAACTGACGGGGGTGGGGGTGCGGATTTAATGCACCGAGCATTCTTTTCATGATATGATAGCGTAAGAGTTTCGTACTCTTACCTATTTATTAACTTTTTGTGAAATAAAACAGCAGAACAATGTTGCGAAGCTTCCTACTCATATTCATTTCGCTGACCTGCATCACTAAGACTCCGGATTCTGCTTATAAAGTATGTAGCTTGTCGTAGTTGTTGTAGTAGTAATTTATGACTGATGTACTCTCTGTCAAACTGACTAGAAAAGACCTGAACCGAAACTACAAGTTATCAGTTTGTATGAAAATTTTTAAATCACATACTCTTTCTTAGTGCCCTCTTAATGCTGTTTGTGTCTTCCATGTATTTGTTTGAAAAATAGTGCGAATAAATCCATGCAGTCAGACTCAGACTCCACAGATAAACCACTGGGGCCATGACTGATCTTGGGGGCTAGCAAATCGGGTCGGTTGAAGAACAGAGCGTTTATAATACGTTTGTCGTTTGTGCACCATACCTCCTGGGTAGCCCATCTTGACTAGATCTTCTTTCACCTGAAACTTTACAGCTTGTTTACAACCTTACAGTTCCAATACTTATGGGCCAGCCCAATAACCTATAGTTAAACAAAGTTTAGGTAAATTTAAGCGACCCCCCTCTCCTCCAACCCCCCCCCCAAACGGGAATAAAAATTGGAAATTTTTACTTTAGGAAAATTTGTGGGTTTGGTGGTGAAATTCCGGTTTCCAGGAATATTTAACATTAGGCGAGTTTTAGAGTGTGTCGCCATTCAATTCCCAGTTTAGTTACCGGCAGTAAACTCGGGGATTGATACCATGAAGTTTTCAAGACTCTCACTAGGACCCTCAAAGGATGCAAGTTTCATCAATATATCTCCAAAACGACAGAGGCTTGCTGCCAGAGCAAGCAAACAGTTTCTTCTTTAAGGCATTTATTAGTAGCGAAGATATTTGCATAGTGGGGCCCATTTTAGCTCCCATTGCTGTTCCGTCTTTCAGGATATAATATTCAAAATTAAATTTGAAGATGCTATGAGTCTGAACCAGATTGGCCGGCTCACAATCATGTTAGCAGGATATGCATAGATATTCCTACTTAGTTCTACTTAGAGCTTATCCGCAGGCTTTCAGGCCAAGACGGCGGGGTGTCGGCTTGATGACCATAGCTGGGGCCCCCAGATTAAATCTAAGTCTTAATGACTTTATTGCGTACCCTGCTGTGCAGTTTCCAATTTGAAGTATAATAGAAAGGTCAAATAATGGTAAACACTAATATACAGTTCTAATACACAGTACAAGAGAGGGGGCCCCAGCAGTGAATGCATAAAGAAAACAAATTAATAATGTTGTATAACTGACTTTTCATTTAAAATGAAACTTTATCTGGAAAAACTTGAAAGCAGTAATTAATGTAAATTAATTAAAATTATTTCCTTGGAACTCTATTCAACTGTGCGTAAAAATCATTTGTGCAACATGCAAGCAACATAAGTTGTAAAAAGATGATAAAACTCGTGACATCTTGAAGTTTAAATTTGACTTGACTCCTTTTTAAGTCACTTTGGCACACTACAGGAGATGATTTTAGAAAAATTTTGAGATAAAGAAATCATTTTCAATTAGTTTACCTTAATTAAAAGTTTAGTTTTAAGCTTTTCGTTTTAAATGAAAAGACAGTTGTATTTGCATCACTATAATTTGTTCTCTTTAACATTCACTACTGGGCCCCCCTCTATTTGTAATCAGGGTTTTTTTTTTGGTTTTCGGATTTGCGTCAACCTTGCGTCCCGCTAAATTTAAGTTGCGTCCCGTTAAGAAATTTTGCGTCCAGGCAGAAATCTTGTTTTAGGGTGTTTTTTAGTGCAAAAATTGTTTTATTTATAAAAATTTCGATAATTTCTTTAGTGCAAAGCTATTTAGACTATTTAGAAAGCTGATGCTGCTTAACGGTAATGCACGATTACAGGATTACCTACCAAGAATATAGATGCGTTTAACATACACGACGGGGGGTCTGGGGGCGGAGCCCCCCAGAAGTTGAAGAATTTTTTGAAATTACAGAATAATCCGTAATGGAAATGTTTAAAAAGATTTTGTTTGGCGTCTGTTGCAGAACTTAGTAATTTTCGATATATATTATTGACACACATTATTCCGATATTTCAATGTTAGTTAAACTCATTAAAGTATTAAAAATTTATGAAATATTTAGGAATATCATTGAGAAGAAAGGTAGCAAACATTAAAACATACATTCGGTTTCGCAAACTTTGACAACTGGTGATCTTTAATAGCAGGATTGTTGCAAATGAGCACCGGGGGGTCTGGGGGCGGAGCCCCCCAGAAGTTGGAGATTTTTCGAAATTACGGATTAAATCTGTTGTGGAAATGTTTAAAAAGATTATTTGGCAACTGTTACATCTATTCTAACTAAAGCTCCTAACGCTAATGCATTTTTTGTGTTAATTGCATCTGTGAATTCTTGAATTTTGAATAAAGTCAGTATAAAGTCAATAGAGAAGCGTGTATGCTCCGTGCAGCGTTATTCAACTGCAAAACAGTGAAGCTTTTGTAAATACTATTAACGTTAGTTACAATAAATATTGATAGTGAATTGCTCGTACATAGGTCTTTTGTATTTGCAAATTTCAGAAAAATGGTAATCTTGCATTATTTTAAGTTGCCATTTGTGTATTTTTTGCGAAAAACGTTTTTTAGAAGAACCAAAAAATTTGGATATTTTGCTTCTGCTACAGTTACAAATTTTGTTAATTTCGGGGTTTTACTTTAGTACTAATCTTGATCCTGCCTGACCTGTTGAATGAGAACAATATAAATGTATAAATATATATAAATGTAGATAAATGCACCTAGTAATCTCTATGTATTTATTGACGTGAAATTCATGAGTTCGAAATGATCTGATATATATGGATGCAGGTGGACAACAACTTAACAAATAACATTGAGTAATGGGTATGTCACGTTAAACTCCGCGGGAAGTGCAGAAGGTTTCGTGAAAGTTGGACAAAAAGTCTCGAAACCTTGTGATTTATGTCGATACATGTCTCGAAAGCTTGTTGGACTATGGAAACTTTGTCTCGAAATCTCTTCAAACTTTCTCGAAAGTTTCGCATATTGTCACAAAACCAGTGCATAGTTTTTGACATTTGTCACGAAAGTTGTCGAACGTTTCTAGAAAGTTTGTCAAATTGTCTCGAAAGTTTAGAAACATGTCTCGAAAGCATTATATACTTTATGGAAAGATACGAAGGTTGTCTCGAAAGTTTCACACATTGTCTCGAAAGTGAAAAACTTTCGAGACAATATTAATGTTCCAAGAAAGTTTAAGTGCTTTCGAGACATTTTGCAAACGTTGAACGTATAAATAAAAGGATGAGCTTATGCTTAAAATGTGGCTTAGGCTAACATGACTGCATATGTGGACGCTGCATCCCAGGAGGGGTACATTATATATATATATATATATATATATATATATATATATATATATATATATATATATATATATATATATATATATACATATATATACCAAAATTCAGCTAAAAGGGAAATTGCTAAAAAGTTCGTTGGGAGCAGTTATATCGTTGGACTCAGCTCAGACTGAACTGCATGATTATGAAGTTTTTACTCGCTTTTGCTAGATTCATTTTGCCGAAATTTTGGGTCAAAAAATGGTATTTTTCTAAAACATCGACTTTCAAATTTTAAAAAACTACAGAGATTACAAGAAAGCTGTCACATAAGCGGTCCTGAAAATCCAATTGAAATTTTTCCATGGAGTGAGTTGCGAGTAATAGCCAGTCAAAGTTGCAAAATCTGCAAAAATCTTTAAAGGATTTTTAAAATAGAAAAAATTGAATAACTAGCGCAATTTTTGACGAAGTTAGCAGATATTTGGAATACAATATGTTTGGAACATGGGCTAATTTTCTACCAAAAGCTAGATCCTGGCATCTACTGATGTTTCAAAGCCTAAAGAATCAGCTTCTTTTGATGAACTTTAATTTTTTCAAATTTCTTTTTCAACCAAAGAAAAGTTATTGCCATGACGATTCAGAAAATATAGACATTGCTGCAGCAAAACTGTACCTCTAAATCAGTATAGACAAAACAATTGCGCTCCCTATATTTTTTGATCAGCCTTTAGAGAACATCATATCACTTCTTGAGTCGCATTTGTTTACATCTAGCCGACTTCTCGCCGATGATCAAACACCGGAACTACCATTTCAACAACAATACTACGCTACAGTGCTAAGTTTAAATGGTTTCACGCGAACTCCGAAATGTTGATGTTCACCCAAACAAAATAGTCTCACTGGTCGGCTAGCTGAGTTGCAGTTGCATACTAAAAACTATAACCTGTAACCCCGCCCCTGAATGCTGTCGTTTGTTTTTTCAATTCTGTTTTCAACCTCTCACAGACTTATTGGCGCACAGTTTCCCGCCTATCATAGAGCAGAAAATGTTATTCCAACAAATTAATGAACCTAGAGGAACCATGTCCCTATGTTGCGAATTAATGTTGAATTCGCCTTAAAAGATTAAGAGAGTAGACGATACTAAGGCAGCTGCACACCTGTGCATAGCTTTCGCAAAACAAAACGGATTTCGTTTAAGCAAAATTTTAAAATTTTAAAAATTTCAAATTTTTAAGTTTTCCAAGGGAAAGTTTGCCAAGAAGAACCAAAAACCTGTTTGTCTCCAATCTTCCTAAAAAGTAGCATACATGGGTTTTTCAGGGTCTCTGAACACGAATTTAGCACTTTTCGATCCTGCTAGATAAATGCTAGGCTTACTACTGCAGATTAGTTCTGGCTAACGAAAAGCCGGATCGAAAAGCGGTTTTCAGATTCGTGTTCAGCGACCCTGAAAATCAATGTATTAAACTGTTTAGTTGTTCTAGATCGATCAGAAATGCATTCAAATGCATCCATACCAAATTTAAACTAAATCGGTTAAGTTTTGCGAAAGCTACGCGCCAGTCTGCGTCTGCCTTAGTATCGCCGGAGAGGACGTACTGTAAGCTGTGTGCATGTGCTGAACTGTTTTATCAAAAGTCGACATTTATACCCCCCTCCGTTTGGTGGGGGGGGGAAGTCGAAAGTGGTCCCCGTTTGGTGTGGGGGGTAGCTAGCTAGCCAAAAGTGGTCCCCGTTTGGGGGGGGGTCGCTCAAGCAGCAAGCTTTGCTCATTCCCATTGGCTGTTGGCGACCCCCAACGGGAACCTCTTTTTGTGATCCCCCCAAAACGGGGACCTCTTTCAGCAACCCTCTTTCAGCAACCCAAACGGGGACCCATTTTCGATTAGACCAAAAACTACCGTAATCCTCTGCTCTACCCCCCCCCACCAATCGGAGGGGAGATTCTGCAATCTGATTGGCTGTTGGCTACCCCCCCTCCCCCTCACCAAACAGGGACCTCTTTTTGGCTACCCCCCCCCAACAAACGGAGGGGGTGGTATGCGATGTCGATTTGGTCGACCCCCCCCCAAACGGGGGAACATTCGCGTATTGTGGGCGGAGCACCGTTACGCAATGCAGTGAAGAGAACCCTCTAGTAGCTTACTTTTCTTCTCAATAATGGTGCAATTATGCACTCTTGGTTTTATCTAGTTCCGCAGACCGTTCAGTTGTAAGTTCATGTTGTAAGTTACAGAACTGAGGTTAACCTATTTTTAGTATAAACTGGGATTGTAGAAATCAACTTTTAACTATGACATTGTAATTGCATAATTGTTGCTTGCCCCATTCAGTTTGAAGCATTTGAAAGGTATGACGAAGTTCTTCTCCTTCAGAATGGTTTGAGAATTAGTAACTATAACTCGATTTTGTCAACAAACATTGTACTTTAAAAGCCTGCCAAAATTAAAGAGAGGCTGATGGTGAGTCAGCACATTTAATTTTTTAATGCTCATAATTAGAAATTGCTTAAGGATTTCCGTCGTACAACATTATTCTCACAGCGTAAAATGAATTCTCATTTTCACTTCAACAAGGTCTTTGCAGCCTATGGTTTCTAAGATGGTCCCTCCTTCTTCATCTCTTCACTTAGTGTTAAGTTATTACTGGTCTTGTGGTAGCAGTTCCTTTGGCTAGTTACTCAAATGAAATGAAATGAAAGAGAGAACAAAACCTTTGGCATCTATCCAGAATGTCTGAAAGTCGCAGACAAACGTATTAAGTTAAAACAGCATAGCCATGTGTCTCTCTCATTCACACTCGCAAAAATTACTCTTCTCAAGTATCTTTCTTGCTGCTTCAGATTAACAGCTGTCTCTTTGTCTACTTGTTCCTGCCGTTGTCAGAGGTCAGAGGTCAAAGGGCCAAATCGTCTAGTATAGTGTGAATGAATGCTAAAAGCGAATTAAACTGAAAAGCTTTGTCAAAATTAGCCAATAAAACTGAGGCTGTGCTACCTGTAAAAGATTTTCTTGTTAACATTTTTAAACTTGGACATAAAAAGTGAATGCTGAGTAATATGCACATCAATTAAATAATCTGACAGGCAGTCGTTCATAAGTCATTCTTTATTTGTGAACTGTCGTCACACTGTACACTAGAGATGAAACCGGGCCAGGAGCTCTGACCCGGAATTTTTGGTTAGGGGAAGTTTTTTGCTATTAAAGCATATTTTTTATTATTACCAGTTTTTACTACTTGAAAACGTCAATAAAATTTTCAGAAACTAGCAGGAGTAAATATGTACTTAATTCAATCGTCCAGTTTTTTTAAATGCTTGTCGCTGTAGTGTCCTCATAATGTTTGTAATTTTTCACCCAGAAATACGGCGAACTTGATCCAGAATGTTAAAAAGCACGAAAATAAGTTATTCTGTAAGTTGTAGCTTTTACCGTGAACATAGTTATTCAGTAGGCTTTAGCTACTTTTCTGGGATCTTTTCAGGATAACCCCCCAGGCCCAGATTCCGCAAAACTTGACCAAATGAGCTGAAATTTAGCATAGGTATGTTTTCGACCACGCTGAGTACAAATATCGCAAATTTTTCGATTTCGCGAAAATAGATTTTTTCGTTTCGTAAGGGGGACCAAGGGGAACCTAAAAACTTTTTTGTAGTCGATGTTGGTGAAAAGTTGTTTATAGGAGTTTTCGGGGTAGTAGAACACGAATCTGAAGTTCGTTTTACGATTAAACTTTTCGTTAGCCCAGTATATATGCTTACATCTTTAGCTTATACTGAGCTAACTAAATGCTGAATCGTAAAACGGACTTTAGATTCGTGTTCTAGGACCCCGAAAACCCCTATATACAACTTTTCAACGAAAACTAAGACAAAAAATTTTTCGGTTCCCCTTGGTCCCCCTTACCAATCGAAAAAATCTAGTTTCGTGAAATCGAAAAATTTTGCGATATTTAAACTCAGCGTGGTCGAAAACATACTTATCTCAAATTTCAGCTCATTTGGTCAAGTTTTGCGGAATTTTTTACCTGGTGGGGGGGTTATCCGGTAAAGATCCCTTTCCTGACGGATATACTGTAACTGTAAGTGAATAATGCCCGAAAGGAAACCAGCATCTTAAATTTCTATTAGCTGTTGCGGAATATTTGAGATGCACATAAAGACAGAAATGAATGTGAAATTTCTTGAAATTTATTAAATGAAACTCAGTCAACCTCCAGGAACACTTTGGATTAAATGTTTTGAATACATTGCCTTCAGCTGACTCTAAAAAATAGTAACCTTATGTGGTGAAGACAGGGGAGGCTGCTGAAAATCACAACAGCACATGGTCGCTGAAAGGATGAATGAAACCTAGATGTGTCACTACAAAACGCCCGACCCGAAAACCTCGGGCCTGAGGTTGGGATCGATAACCTAACCTCTGGCGATCTAGGCCAACAATTCCCCTTGGAAATTCTTTCCCGGTGTTTATTTTCCCGGGGGGAAGTTTTGCACCAATGCGAGAAATAATGCAGATTTCAGTTTTTGGGTCATAATTGTAGCAACTAATTATGCTTTGAACCTGCAACATGATCAGTGTGGATCAATATAATTATTTATCATAATAGTTTGACTGAGATACAAAATTAAATCGTAATATATAATGAATAAAATTTCTTGAGAATCAAAATGATTTGATAATGTAACTGCTTATCTAGCATTTGATAAACCTTAACAAAGAAAAAATTCTTAAGGTGGTGGTTCCCTTTGGTCACATCAACTTTGAACCAATTATTACTCATTCACTGCTTGGACTTACGAAATAAATTTATATATACAACATAAATCAAAATGCAGCTTGACATTTTTTCTTTTTAATGCATACTATGAAATTAATGTTGCTCTTCTAAAAAATTTTTAACACATTTTAGAAGAAGTATAATTTTCCAGATTTGTTGCAGACTCGAATAAAATTTTTGCGAGATATCCGTTACATCATACGAGACGTCTATTAAATAGCTGGGGCGGTTTTTTCGTTATTATGAAATAATGGAGAAATAAATCGTTATGGATAAATAGCTGAAATGTGTGTGCTACCTGGACTTTACTTACTTTCGTCAAATCTGGCAAGCGACCTCTTTAGTTAGAAAGTAGCTGTCGGAGCAAATAAAACAAGTTGGCCCCAAAAGGGGGCAGTATTCCTTTCTAGACCGGCTATTTATTTAATTACAAAACTTGTCTTTGTTGCTTGAAGCATGGTGTAAGTTAGAAGCTTCAGGTTTATGTTACTAGTATACTTTGTAGCACGGTTTTTAGTGCATTCACAGATATGTACGTTCATCGTGCGGGAAGCTCCGAGTGTGCGACACGAATGCGCGAAGCGAAGCAAAACCGTGCTACAAAGTACTTGTATAACGAATAACGCACAAAACCTGTGTCACCACTGTTAAAACCTTAAAAATAAATAAAATATTAATTTTACTTAGATAAGTACCCCGACTATATTTACTTAATTTTCGTTCCAAAAATATGTACATCGTGTTTAAAAGCCAATCAAATGCAAAAATATCATTTTTATCGAGACTAGATCACATACTGATATTATACGTAATCTCCGCGTGTAGCACGATGCACGTCAGAGCGTGCTCTCATCTATATGTAGGAACTAATCTTTAGTTAAAAAATAGATATGAGTTATACAATTTCACTTGGCTGTTACTTCTTTGGATTTCCTATCACTATATTCTTTCTCGGTGATCTCCGTAAAGAACAGAGAGAGAGCAGGCAGGCCTGTACTTGCCCTGGCTGAACTTGTCATGTTCAGCACAAGTTAGTGCCTATATCACCTAACCCTAACGCACCCATGTGTAGCTCTCAAGCTACACTGGTGCTCAAAAATCTGCAACCATTTAGATTGCTGACAGTCGAAGACTGCGTGGAGGCTATCACTTGCGCTGCTTAAATAGGACCCAAACCTAATTTGCATAATATGCATGCAAAAAATGACCTAAGCTAGCCCTGTGTTGAAGATAGGGCTTCTAAATGGAGAAATGAATCACTATGCTTAAACATAATAGTTTCCGTTTAATACATCAGAGATGAAACCGGGTCACTATTTACTGACCCGGTGACCCGGTGACCCCGTCGACCCCTGAAACGGTGACCCGGTATTTTTGAAAATTCAGGTCTGAGCTTGCAAGAAATTAAAAATACTTTATTGGGGCGCGGTGAGTGTTTTTTTACCATTTTGGACATTTTTGACGACTAAATATCAAATTGGACAAAAGTTTTGGTATCCTTAAAGTAGTAGCATTGGAATGTGAACATTGTAAGTAAGCCGGAAAAAAGCAAAATTTTTAATCAAAAAATCAAGATTTGCACGATTTTGCACTCAATAATGTGAAGTAAACTACATGGCTTTTTAAATCAAACAAATTGGAACAAAATACTTAGACAAAGTCATGACATCATCTAATTCTAATCATAGGGTTTAAAATTAGCACTTTTCTGTTTTATCATTATCATCATCATATCTGAGGCCAATCGGTGAGACCATATAGCCGGGCTAAAGGCGCCCGGTACCCCGGAGGAAGTCCAAGGGACAGCCAGCTGGATCAACAGTATGCCTGTATTATCATTATATATTTTAGTAAAATATTTCATTTAGTTGTATGATTGAAGTTTCACTCAGCGGAAATTCTTTGGAAATATTTTTTCGTATGGCTGGGAATATGAAATAAAATCAATCACAATTGGTTCCTGAATATATGTATGTAGTAAGCCATAACAATTGCAAAAATTGCAAAGTAAAACTCAGAATCTGCAAATCATGTTATGCTGAGATTTTCCTTCTTACCGAGATTTGAAGCCCACAGTCTGACCCTTCCCTCCAAAAGTAACAGCAGCAGCAATAAATCACTTACAGTAGATGGAGCGTGGCGAATTTTACATTTTAAAATAAAGATTTCAGACTCTCAGGGCCCATGTAATAGTATTCATTTTTTAGTTAAGACTCAAAACAATTATTGTAGTTTCTAACCTAGATCTAAACTGGACAGGATATTACAAATATTATGAGGACACTACTACAGCGACAAGCATTTTAAAAAAACTACACGATTACGCTAAGAATATTTCTATTGCAACTTTTTGAGTAATTGTTGAAGTTTTCAGTTGGCAAAAATTGGTAAAACTTTGAAAAATATCCTATAACAGCAAAAAATTTCTCCAATCAAAAATACCGGGTCAAGACCGGGTCAGAGCTCCTGACCCGGTGACCCGACCTATATAGTGACCCGAACTGACCCGGTGACCCGGTTTCATCTCTGTTATACATTCCTGCTCCAGCAGGAATAAAAACGTTCCTGGGTATATTTGTGCATAACACATATGTTAAGTAGTAGCCTTCCAGCTTGCATTGTGAATACTCCATAATCTTTGATAAGAAATTGGGTCGAGTTTTGCAAAACTACATTTTTTATGATAGCAGCCTTTGGATAACAATTGGAGAACGATCATGTGTCGGATAATGTGTGATCGTGTGTCGCACCTGTGAGACCTTCAAATCGACACCCTTGGTTTGATTTTACAGCTTGCATAGCTCAAGAAATAATGGATTATTTCACTTCTGCAAAAAGGACAAGTTTCCTATGCCAAGATAAAAAATATAGCTATAAGAAAGCTAGAAAGTTGCTTCCAAAAGCAAAATTGTACAGTTCAACGATATCTTTCGAATGGATACAGTCATAGCTATGCAGCTGCTGCCATATTTTCAGAAACTGGCAAAACCCAGCCCTGAACGGAAATCTCGACATTTTTGAAGCGGGATTTACGCTGTTAGAGCGCTTAGGGTGTTAGAACGCTAAACAAACTTATTTTAGAAAATTACTTCAAGTTTTATCTTGATTTACACCGTCAACCAACGATGTGTGCCCAAACGGAATCACCATCTTAAATAAATGCTAACTTCGGTATCGGTTTTATGGATTACTGTAATTTTGGCTGGCAGCGCCATAGATTACTGTCCCTATTAGCCTTGTAGTTATGGATTGTTAAAGAATAGTTTGGTGCATATTGGAGGAAATTTTGAAATGGTTTCCGACTTGATGCATGCTTTGAACAGCTTGATGCAACTCAAGTTAACAGCAGCTTGATAGAATTATATTTCAATTTGTTGACACTCAGTTTCAGTTTTCCTAAGCACAAACTAGAATCTTACAGAATCCCTGAAACTTTCAAGAAAACGGCTGCAATCCATGAAAAACTGGGAGGGGGGGCACCCCTCAGACATCTACGCCACACACTTCAATCTTCTCACAATTTTGGGGACACCCCAAAAGGAAACTACGATGGATATTTAGGGAAATGCTCGAAGGCAGGGAAGGCATTTCAAGCAATTTGGTGAAGTATGTGCTATTTTGGGCAGAACTTAAAAATATGCTGTGTTTCGTGAATTTGTACATTTCGAGACTTCTGGTGTTTCGAGACTTGATATTTCGAGACTTGCGGTATTTCGAGAGTAAAATAGTGTTTCGAGACATTCCACATGCATATTTCGAGTTATCTCGAAATAGTCTTGCAGAATCTCGAAACATATTCCAAATGTCTCAAAATATTTTTCAATATGTCGAAACATGTTGTTAAAGTCTCGAAATATTTATAAAAATTCTCGAAACTTTTATGAAATGTCTCGAAATAGTATTAATAAAGTCTCGAAAAAATTTTCAAATGTCTCTAAATCCTTACAAATAATCTCGAAAGCTGAATATTTATTTTACAAGATGTCTCGAAACATGCACAAGTGTCTCGAAATATTTCGAGACAAATCACCAACTTTCACGAAACCTTCTGCACTTCCCGCGGAGTTTAACGTGACATACCCATAACATTGAGACATGACCTTGCACCTTGGCATTCCATGACAAAGTGGGAAACACCGGGGGTCTGGGGGCGGAGCCCCCAGGACCCGAAGAAATTTTTGGAAAAAACGGAAAAATTGGTACTGGAAACATTTAAAGTTTTTACTCTTACAAAAGTGAATTTTCTCCCGAAATAATGTTGCGTCTAGCTTGCGTCCCGCTAAAATTTCATTGCGTCCAGATAAGAAACTTTGCGTCCAGACGCACATCTGGACGCAAAAAAACCCTGTTTGTAATGTGTATCTAAGCAACATAAGTTGTAAAAAGATGATAAAACTCGTGACATCTTGAAGTTTAAATTTGACTTGACTCCTTTTTAAGTGACTTTGGCACACTACAGGAGATGATTTTAGAAAAATTTTGAGATAAAGAAATCATTTTCAATTAGTTTACCTTAATTAAAAGTTTAGTTCTAAGCTTTTCGTTTTAAATGAAAAGACAGTTGTATTTGCATCACTATAATTTGTTCTCTTTAACATTCACTACTGGGCCCCCCTCTATTTGTAAGAACTGTGTGTTAGAAGTGACATTCATTGGAGTATTCTATTAGACTTCAAATTGGAAACTGCACAGTAGGGTGCGCAATAAAATCATTAAGACTGAGATATAATCTGGGGGCCCCAGCTATGGTCATCAAGCCGTTGGTGTATAAAGCCAGAGGAAACTGTACGTAAGTTCAATTCAGAAAAGCTCAGACCATGGCCTTAGAGCTTTGGTCAAGCCCGGAGGAGACGTACAAGCACTGTGCACAGTAGGTATTGTTGGGGTTAAATCCCCGCTACGCCACGACTTTGGCCACTATTTTTTGCAGGGAAAACCCACCATGGGTCACTGATAGTCATCGCAAGAGCTGCGACGGGTCATTGATAAATTAGACACGAAATTAGACACGAGCATGGCTAAATGTCGATGAGGTAATGGACGCAGTGGCCCCTGTTTATCAAGAAAAGTCCAAGAGTTGGTAAGCGCTGTTAAACTTTAAATTTCTAGCAAGTTATAATCATTGAAAGCATATTTCGAACAGAAATTGGAAAGTTTACCGAAACCTGAGGTTCCTCCTTGACCCAGATGCCCGTTCTGGAGGAGGAGGGGCCACGACCCGGATTATTGTGGGGATAAAACTTCCAGTTGGCTCCCACCTTTTGGAAATACAAAAGGAGGGTGTTGGCCTGAACAGGCGGCGGGGGCGGAGTTGTCCTCTGCTCCTTCATCTGTAGCTCAGCCAACGCTGTTGTGAATACAACTCTACAGATGCCGTGTGCCTTTGTGCCAGTGTATACGTTTGTACAACAGCCTACGGCACAAATGGCAACCGGCTCCGGGCTGTCACGTCGTGGGGACTGCACCAGGGGTGGCTGTGTCTGTCGCCGCTCCGGCTCCGGCTCCTGCCTTAATACTAGCATCGGTGCCGCAGGAGGGTATTCAAGCCGTACCTCAAATTCAAGAGGGTATGCTCCAGTTCCTGATGGTTTTGTTCATACGTCACATCAGCAGCCTGTAGTATCCACATCTGCCTCAAGGAACACAATAGGAGAATTTGGTTCCCAACCCTCCCATCCACTTCCCAGGTTAGTCAAATGGTAAATGTAAATGGTAAATGATATCGATTTAGTGCGTACCTCTCAGCTTGCCTCTCATCTAGCATGTGCGCACGAAACTGAGACTTTTCTTTCAAACATGGGGGCTGACAAACTGCTTTACGAAGTTCCCGTCACCCCTACCTGCTCAAGTAAAAAGGGGAAAAGACGTTCCAAAATTTTACAGTGCGACAAGCTCCGGAACAAAACCTTCCTGGACAGAATGTTAAAGAGGGGGTGGCTCCAGGACTGACTTCCTCTGAGCGACCTTCTCTTGCTGTGGGGGACCTTGAAGGGGAGGAGGTCTCTGAGCCCACTTTTGCAACGGACAAAGGGAGGACACCTCTTAAGCCAGCTTTAGTGTTGTGCATCGGCCCTGTCTAGACCGGCCGAGAACAGGTCGGCCGGCCGGCCGGTGACAAGCCGAGAGGTCAAATGTAAGGCGGCTGACCGGCCACTGACGGTTTCTGCAGCTTATCGCTTTAAACTTGCTAAATTCTGCATTGAAAACTATCAAACATCTTAATTTTTATTTATATTTTGGATAGCCTGCGAAACGTGGCACCCGCCGGCCGGTAAGGGCCGGTACACCGGCCGGCCGGCCGGTTATGGGCCGGCAGCCAGCGGCCGGCCGGCGTCACGAACTGGGCCAGCCGGCGCCGGCTGGCCCACGAAAAATTGGGCCGGTGAACAACACTACACCTCGGTGTCCTCTCAGCCGGCCAAATCTATTAATGAAATACCGTGTTCTGGAACATGTCTCATACCTTTTCGGATTAGCATCTACAAGTATTTGGAGGCTGAGAATTGAAGCTAAACAGAAGTAGAGGTAATTTTTACCCGACATACGAATTTTAACACATACATGTGCTTACATACATGCATACAAAGACTACTCCAATTTTAGCTTTGAGTTCATTTGTATTGGCACTAATGTTTTTATTGAAAGTACATCTTTTAATCATGATCATAATCCATTCACAATGGTTTTACTAAAGTTTTATATGTTTACCTTTAACTTTTATAAATATTTTATCAATTTTACCAATTGCTACGGCTACAATGTCACAAATAAATGTGCTGCACACTTTTGTATGGATTTCCTGTGTCCATCGCGGAAGTTCCGCAGTGGGTTGATCTTCAAGTATTGGGCCAGCTGAGTGGGTCGGTAGCTTTGGTCTTGGATTTTGAATCTCATTATTTAGATTGTTTTGTTTTATTTGTCATATGGCAGTTAAAACGTCTTCTTAAACATTAGGAGACTACTTTTTGTGCTTTTTTGAGACATTTTCGGGCTACCTACTCTTTCGGGCTAACCTTTGTCAAATAAAAATTTAAATTTTTTCGCTCTTTTATTTTGTTTCAGGGGACTTTTAATTTTGCCCCGAAAAACTAGTTTTTCTTCTTCTAATCAGAACTTCTTCTTTCCATAAAACAGCAGTAGTTGCTATGGGCACTTTCGTTTCTCCATTTCACCACAATACAAGATTCAGGGCGTAGGCAGGAACATAATTGGGCGAGTAATCAAGCGATTTAAGCTGCCAAAGTAGTATACACTTGTATGATTATTTAGTAGTCGCTGCAAAACTATGACTAGAAAGTACGCCATGAATAGTTTCACGTTAAATTTTTATTTTTACAATTTCATCGCACAGTTGGCATTTGGCAGTTGAAACTTTTCGTAAATATTAAAAAAATTGCAATCAGAGAAATTCCTCTCCGAGACAAGCTTTACCTTCCTAAAACAAGTTTTGGACCGAAATTAGTGTAATGTTTTGGTAGGGGTTGTTTGTACCGTATTCTTTCATATGTACTTGACAATCTGTTATTTTTTTCTCAACTGTCTTGAGGGTGTACCAGTGTAATGTGTGAGTTGTGATGTGTGTTGAGTGTGTATTTTTAGTGAGTTTATTTTAGTGTGAAATTTTAGTAAGAGTAGTGTTTTTGATGAGAAATATATGTTGTGTAAATTTGGGTTGAAATTGGTTCAAAAGTGTTTGTTTTCTTATGTTAAAATACGCTATGTTTTATTCATCTCACTTAGCGACTAGGTGGCGCTGTTTGTCCTTTGAAGTTTCTCTGGATGCTCGCTGAGCATCCAGTTTGCAAAGGGGGTCTCAAATTCAGCCAATCAAAATTCACTAGGCATCCCACTCAGGCGTCTCCTTTAAAACTAGTCAGTCTTGTCTTTTTGCGTCTTAGCGTGCGGTGGTCTTTCTCTGGTGTGTGCCTTATTCATTGCCTATAAAATTTGGACCCCTTTTAGTGAAGATTCGTAAGTTGGCGTGTTTTTCTTTTATTCTAACAGACTCCGAGGCGACCTCGTGGGTTGACCTAAATCTATTAGCAGTACTTTGTTGAGCTTTATTCTCTTTTTAATTTAATTCCCCAATAATGGCCGTTTATTCTAGAAAGAAAGTTTTTAGTAGTTTATTCCAAGTAATTTAGTTTAGCCGCGACGGCTTAGGGACTTATCTTTGGGACATTAGCTTTTATTGAAGGGGTTAAAATAATTTGTGGGGTTAAATTGGTTTACGTAGAATGTTTTTGTAAATGCAACGAATTTCTGTTTATGCTATGCCTTTGTGTTACCATTTTTTTAGTGTTTGTTTGTCTGAAATTCTTCTGTTCTGTGAGTTTTGTTAACGCATATTTTATTGCTAAAAATCCTTGATACC
>JASAND010029007.1:0-11898 GCA_030248195.1 Trissonchulus latispiculum | reverse complement strand
ATCAAAAATGTAGCCCACGCGACTATCGCGAATAGTTTCGCAGAAAGAAATGCTGTTGCTGTGCGTCGGGAGCAGATTTTGGATTATTTGAGATTATTTCTTCACTGGTGAGTAAGTTCATCCACCTTCGCAATAAAATGATATATATGAAAATGAAAATGATACATAAAATTATAACTAATGATTACAGTATACAGTTGGAGTGAAGAATTTAGTCCATCCCTTACACTATGTGGCTCAGTCCGTCTTTCGTCATTAAGCCTAACTCAGGTCCATCTACTTTGTGCCATTTTATCCTACTGCCCATTTATTGTTTGTAAGCTGTACCTTTTCATTAAAAGTTACGTTCATTAAATCTTCAGCTTTTCTTTGCTTTATTGTTTATCCATTTCTAAAACCAATAGTTATCTTTTGCATTCTAGATAAAATTTCAATTTGTATAAATCATAGCGATTACACATAGCAATAAATACTGAATAAATGCTAAATGAAGCTAATCACTGACTACATTTAACATATCTGGACATACAATTCTTACTGCAAGGTATAAATATTTAGTGACTGTATTGATATATATTGACAATGTGAGAAATGCATGATCAGAATATTGGAAAAACGCGAAACGTTCACCGGCAGACTGTTCTCCTAGAAAAATAATTGCAGTTTTGTCTTTTAGACTTACTAACATTTCATCATCACCCAGGAATTTGCCTTTTACTTCCATAAAAGCAAAGCACTGTTTCGACAAATTTTTCAACGCATTTTTACGTAGGGGCAATAGTGTCGTTCAAGCAATTCAAGCTACTAAAAGTACTTGCAACGCACATTATTTCTGTAACGTAGAAAACACAAGCAGACAAAGTAGTAATAATTGAGTAGCAGATCAAATCAGACAGTCTCTTAATTCCCTGCAGCACGAACCGTCAATTTAATATTGGTCTATACGCAGATGATGGCCAGAAATGCAGCTGTGATCGCGACAAAACTATTTGCTCAAGGTAGTTGGAAGCTGGGTAATAAATGTTATTGGCTGCCAGTGAACTATATGGAGCCAATCGATGTTATATATTCCTGTCACTACACTTATTTTGTTAGTCATCCTATGGCCCGTTTGGTAAATTATCATTTTATATACTTTTCAAACAACCGGAGAGTCATTTCATTGCTATTAATTAATTTGTAATTTCATATTCTATCCGTTGGTCTCATTGGCATGTACATGAAAATAGCAAAAGACCGGTGGTTCAAACATACCTCCTAAAATTTCTCAATAGGAATTTCTGCTAAAACGTTTTCAAAATAAGGAAATCATCTGAGGCTGATGACTCAAGTGTTTTCGTTTTTTCCGTTCTTAACAGATGAAGTGGCAACCGTAGTTTCAACAGATTTCGACAATACCCAGCTAGAAAAGTAGCTTGACTGCTTCATCAGCTTGAACAAAGCTGTTCGCATTCGTTCGCTGAACGTGAGATATAGATATATATTAGATGACTGTGCAAACCAAAAGAAAGATAGCATAATCAACCTCATACTAACTTGAAATTCATAAATTCTGAATTCTGTCATTGCATCATCAAGCGACAGGCTTTCAACTGCTTGATTGCCTACAATTGGGCTACCCCTTAAAATATTCGGCACTAGATATGCAAGCTTGAGTTTGGCGTGCAATGTTACTGGGATGGTCAAACAGAGTTGCAGGTAACAAAGTTGTTTATCTCTTTGCCATTTTTTCCTAGCATCGTCTTGATTTGTCGCTGCGTTAATTTTGTTTTTTGCCAGTAAACCCCGAACAACAAGAAGGGACAGTGACGTAATTATGACTATTTTGAAAAGACGCAAAACCTGTGTAATCCACAAAACTATTATTCTAAAGCTAGTGTTCCGCAAACTTGCACCTAAAGTAGGAGATGCAAACAATATTCCTTCAAAGTAGGGAATAGAAAAGCAAAAACTTGCAAGATTTGAAATTGCCACAAAGCGATAGTTGTTAACGACGGAAAATCTTAAAGGGTGGCACAGTGCGATATATCTTTCGAAAGCGACAACTCCAGAAACCATATCACCAAAAGTATGTGTTCCGACAATACTGCCATAGAAAAACCAAAGGGCCGGGGACGTCCACCAGCGTTGATAGCGAGTATCAGTAAGACTACATATTGAAGATGCCATGTTGAACAGATTCACTAACAATGTGGTAACGGCGATAACCCTTTGATAGGCAAAACTAGTTTCTTTGAAATCTTTCTGTCTCAACAGGACCAGCGACAGTATGGACCCAAAAATGCCGGCCGATGTAAATGTAAGATCACCCACATTTTCGGCACGCAATATGTAGTATAGGGCATTTTCTGTACCGGTTACAGCGTTGAAATAGTATTTGAGCTCAGATGCTGACATTTTCTTGCTAATATTTAGCCACACTGTAAAATTCATGTTCAAATTAGTGTAGCGCTTCTGAAATTTCAGAATTACATTTAACGTATGACACGGCATTTCCACACAATCCTACTGCGTTGTTACAGATTGCATGCTATATACTACTGCACTTTCCGTGGGTTGTATTTGGCTATCTGAGTGGATTTAACTGAGAATTTAAAACTTGCGTTGACAAGCTTTCGGATGAGTTATGGGTCTGTCATGTTAAACTTCACCACGAGTACAGAAGATTTCCGGAAAGTTTGGACAAATGACTCTAAAGTTGCGTACTGTTTCTAGAAATATTTTGTAGATGTCTGGAAAATTGTAAAGTTGTATTTCTAGATTAATCGCCAACTTTCCGGAAACCTTCTGCACTCGAGGCGGAGTTTAACGTGACAGACCCATTATGCTTCACCAACATCTGATTTCTCGACTATATACATGAAAACTGACACAATAATTACTATATTCATTTCCAAACAATATTGAGACTACTAATACACTCTATCTTGCCAGACAGGACAAGTCTACCTCCTGTCTATTTCACGTATCTGGCACAAAATATCGATACGACGACGGTAATTTATCAATCTGCTAATCATCAGAGTTCCGAATGCAAACTTTTAGGTTGAAATCAGCGTGAAAACTAGTCTCTTTTGCGAGAATGTGGCTCAGCGATAGAGCGTTCAACTCAATATTCGAAAACTGTTGGTTTAATACTTGCCCTGGACTCTTTGTTTAGCCCGATCCTGATTTCAGTCTTTTATAAAGCGATCCATACAGTCGAAGCTGTTGCGCAGAAAGATAACAATATCAAATGGACTTCTGTTTGCCTACATTAGATTATTGATTATTGCTTAATTTTATTGAAATCGAAGAAATACAGCTAAGTTTATTTTACTTACCTGTTTGTGCACTGAACCTAATTGCAAACAGAATACAATTCCATAACATCCATTGAGCTGTGTCTCACCTTTTGAGATTATAATAACCTAGATTCTCTGACATTTGGTTTTACATGGTCGCACGTGGGACAAAGAAGTTTCTTCTTCAGACGCACACTAGCTCGCTCATCCCAGTAAAGCTAAACCAAGTTTTGCGAATAATGAAAATCCAACTCACCTTTCTTCTTAACATTCTGTTTGCGATTGCTGTACGTAAGGAATCCATGTGAACTAAAAACCTTAGAGAAGATAAACCCTTAGTCTGCCTGCGGTGTCAATAATCAATTTTGATCTAAGCAAACATTTATTTATTACTAGAAGTACGTACTGAACTGATCCACAGAGGCTACGCAAATAGAAGGCTTACTGGAATAGTTTCGCTGCCATAAGGACTCTTAGTAAGCCGAATGCTAGCCAACGATATTGCAAAGTCGTGATAATGCAACTGATACGAGGATAGACGAAGTTTTGTCCTAGCTCTATAGCAAAGAGTTTCTTTGAGTACTACTCTGACATTTATTTTGATTAGTTTTAGTGCCCAATCTGCATTGGGTTCCATTACGCTCGTCGCTACCGATGCTCCCAATCGTATGGCGAACATTAAAGCGAATGAAAAACAAATCCTTTAGCTGTGCACGAATATTACATTCCTACACTGTCGTGATAAAACACGTGTGGGAAGGGTTGAAGTGAAGTGAGGTCAGATTTCCCTCCCAGTGATCGGTGGTTTGGTGATGGATTGGTGAACATTGAGAGATATGCAAATTGTTTATTTGAAAACCCAGAAAATAGCAACGTCAGACAGCCGGAATATTGAAAAATGGTTAATGGTTAATTATGCCTAAGCAATATTAAAAATTCCAATATGGATCGGATAGGATACTACGAATACGTTACAAAAATTGTGCAGTTACCAAAACTCAGTGAATCATGAGTTGGCTAATCGAAGAGAACGCAAGTTCGCTTCAAGTCCAGTAAATATTATTATGTTTCTAATAATTAGGTAAGAAATAAACTACAAATACGCTGAAACTTACATAAACTACTAATTTCATAGGTAAGTGAAATGAAATGTTTCCGGTTATGGTGGTAATTCCTTTTGGGTACGTATCATTGGTTGACTGTTCAAATAAAAATGAAAGTTGATGAAACTTTCCAAAGTTCTTTTAGCATTCTAACAAACTCCGCGAGCACCCCACCACCCAAAATCTCCGTTACGTTACACCCATAGGTGTATCACCTGTCGTGGATGGGAGGCATGTAGAAAAAGGTCCAAATCTATCCTGGGGAACACACCACAATCCGTAATTTGGTGACAAGGACCCCCTCAACTGTACCCAAGTTTTTTAGCAAAAAAGGCTCCTTTTTGGATGTATATACAGTGCATTAAACGTACACAAATTCTTCTGTCAAAAGTTCAGGTATCCGAAAATAGGGCTTGAAAATTAACAAATTTATGCCGCAATGTGCCAAAATTAACCCAAATCGTAAATAATAATTGCTTATATTATAACCATTACGAGAAGCCCACATTTTTGAATATTGGCTGTCACTTTATTATGATAGGGGAGCTAGGTAAAAACTTTATACACCATCGAAGTTGGTGTATAGGTATATAGTCAGTCATGGTATAAAAACGATTTTTCAACCGGAGCCTCTAATGTTCGCAAATGTTGGCCAATTGAAAACTTTTTTGCATGCAGATTAACGGTACTATCCACAATCAATTCATGTCTAAAATCCTTTTTAGACCAAGACGTTCTCAGATATATATTAAAAAATTGGTGTCTTTTCTTACCCTAGCACATGATAAGAAAAAATGGATTGGTGTATAAAACTCTCCCCGAAATATTGGTACTGGAGTAGATTGATGCTTCCAGGAAACAGAGCTCATCAAAGGTAATATATTTAGCCAAATCACCTACCTTATAATGTATTCATAACGATATTTATGGCTTTGAAGCTTCAAAAATTGTGCTGCATCACCCAATCAGATTTCATTTTAGCAAAATGACCATTTTTGAAGAATATTGCAAAATGATAACTTTGAACTTTGCGTTCGACTTTAGTTCGACGTTCGATAGTCTCAGATTCGAATTCCCGTTGCCATAAGGCCTTCAGAAATCCTCTTGAGCAAAGGACTAAGCACATCCAGTAGTCCAGTACGTGGATCGGCACGTATATTGGACTTTAGGTTTAGCTTGTTGGAAATGTCAGGGATATTGGGTTAGGGCTAGGTGTCCGGCCCAAAAATCGGATAAATACTCGCCGTGGGCTCTAGTTAACTTAGCTATCCATGCTTAATTGGTCGGTAAATGGGTTCCACTGGGAAGGTAACAAGAGACTGTGTAGGGCATCTTTCTTGAGGAGCTGGCGCTTCCTCCACGGTTAGTCATCATTTGTGGTGGCATTCCTGGCTCAAGGGCAATGAAACCGGGGATGAGCACCGGCACCACCATACCCTTCAAGAGTGGAAGACATCTCCAGGGGCAATCTTTACCTTCTTACCTTTTTAGAAGCATACTACCATATTCCGGCTATATTTAACACACGTTTGGCAGCATTGGCAGGGGGACATCTACTCATTATCCAAAATGCTCTACTCAAGGTCCAGTTAATTGGAGATTTCATACCCAGTAATTATAAGGCAATCCAACCTAGCTTAACGCCATTCGTGTTTACTGAATTTTAAGCACCTGCAATCTGAAGGTTCTTCATTTTCAGACACTCATCAGCAACATTCTATCAATTACATTGTTTTTTGGAACAACAACTACTGAGAAAATAAGCACTCTCTTTACTGTTTGTTTAGCTTTTCATCAGGAACTGAATACTATCTCTTGGACACCCCCTTCAACTATAGAGTATCTGCACGTTTATTTCAGAATTTAGAAAACATCTAGTGTTACCTTTAGAAGGAGCGTCTAACGTTAACCTTAGAAGAATGTATTAGCCTCTGAGAACTTTTCTATCAACAGGTTTCACATCTTTAACAAATATCAGCCTATTTGTTTAATACTGCATATTGATATCCCATAAGATGAGACCAGTTGTCCATAAATTCAGCAACTCTTGGCTGGATTTTCCTTGAACTTATCGAGTTCGCTAAATTTTGCTGGATCTTTTGCGCCATTTAGAATGGGTCAATTCCTTCCGTTTTATCTCAAGTTGGTAAATGATGTAAAAGCTTTATCCACGTTATGGCTGTTAGTCATTTGGTAAGAGTTTGTGTCAATATTTACCGGTAGGTCAACAACACTCACTGAATATCACCTTTATAGTACTTCCAAATGTTTAAAGCTTTATTAACTTTTCATGTATTGCATAAACCATATACTATTTTAACAGCATTTTTATTGAGATTGTTGATCGTGCGAATGAGTTCACTGTACTCAATGTAGCCGCCAGATACACACGGTAGATAGCATGTAGTAGAAAATTGTTAGTCAGAATATTTTACGATGTCATTTCAATTAGGAAAGAGTACATATTCCGTTATAAGTTCAAATTACCTTGCCTGGCTTTGCCTCTTATGTATAAACAACACTATAGTGAAACAATAATTAAATTAATCGTGTATTTAGTTTCATCTGAGTACATTAAATGCTAAGTTAAAGGTGCTGTTAAATTGTCAGTTTAGAATCAAAACTAGAAATTGCTAGAATCAAATGCAAGGATTTGTTCTAAACGGATTTAGGAGAAGATAACAAAATAATCTTTCTAAATGAATGTTCTAAGCTATATGATCCTACCACAGAAACTGTATATTCGACTAAAATTGGTATTTGTCTTCATACTTTATGATTATTGAGATTTTACAGTTAAAACCGGAATTATGGAAAAATGATCCATAAAAAAGTACATTTCGATGCATTTTCTCGTTTCCTCGATTAGCAAAAAATAAGAAATAACTTGAAGATCGCAGTCGTAACTCAACAAATACGTGCATTCTACAGCTGTATGCTCAAGGCTTGCCACGAAACTGTAGATTGGACAAGGACAGCAACTGCCGTTACTTTTCACACTTTTGAGGACTGCCGTTAACTCCGTTTTTACTGAGAATCTCACAAGTGTGAACTGACTGCTGGAACGAATAAAGTTTTTGCAATTCTATGTGTTTAAATATGTTAATATCTTTTCACCGTCTTCTTTGAGTTTAAGCGACATGATTGACATGAATATGACAGTGTGGTTAAATATAACCAAAACAATGTCTGCTTCGGAGCTGCAACATTATTTCTCAGCTTTGAGCAAAGTCAACTCTGCATTATTCTACATTTTGCGCACAAAAAATGTTGGAGACCTGATAGTTGCGCCAATCGGAATAATTGGTTCAGTTTTGACATTAATTCTGCTGAACCAGAAAGATTTCAAAGAAACTAGCTTTATCTACCACAAGGTAACTGCTGGAACTACACTGTTAGTCAATTTATGCAGCGTAACATCTTCGATAAGTAGTCTTACTGATACTCGCTATCAAAACTGGTGGACCTATTCATTTCTTTGGTTTTGCTATGGCTGCGTTGTGGGGACGCACACTTTTGGTGATATGATTTCAGGAGTGGTCGCTTTCGAAAGATACATCGCCCTAAGCTACCCCCTACAATTTCCAGTTGTAAATAACTATCGCTTTGTAGTTATTTCGTGTCTTGCATGTTTATGCTTTTCTGTTCCTTACTTCGAGGGAATATTGTTTGCTTTTCCGGCATTGGCTGCTCGTTGGCGAGCCGTAAACTTCAGCTTCATAGTTCTATGGGTCAGACAGACTTTGCGGTTTTTCAAGATTATCGTAATAACGGCTTTGACAGTTTTGGTGGTACGTGGATTAGTGGCGAAAAATGCAAGAAATGCTGTGTCAAACCAGGAGGAAGCGAAAGCAAAGTGGCAACGAGATAAGCAGCTGTGTTATCTGCAATTGTGTTTGAGCATCCCAGTAACTTTGCATGCAATGCTTAAGTTCGCTTATTTAGTACCTGAAGTTTCGAGAGGTAGTCCAGTTGTAGGCAATCAAGCAGCTGAAAGCCTATCGTTTGATGAGGCTATGGCAGAACTTAGAATTTGTGAATTCCAAGTCATCATGAGGTTAGTTGATAGGTTAACGCGGGGGGGGGGTCTGGGGGGGTCCAAGCCCCCCCCCAACCCGGACAAGGTACAAGCCCTATCGCCGTCGGGGACAAGGGGTAACGAAAAAATGGCCAAGGGGTAACCAAAAACAGCCGGAAAAGATTAGTTTTTACAATGAAATTTCAAAAATTTCCGGCTGCGCCGGAATTTTTTAGCAAAAATCTTTGATTTTTCGGGAAAATCGGGCAAAATTTTGAAATGTTTTCCAAAAATTGAAGATTTTCTGCAAATTCTAATAAAATTAGCGTTAATTTTTCGAAACATTTTACAAATTTTTTCTTGAGGTACAAGCCCCCCTGAAATTTTTTGTTCAAGGTACAAGCCCCTTCAAAATTTTTTGGGGACAAGCCCCCCCCAGGACCCGACCCTATGTTAATGTCTGGGTTAGTTATGTCCACTTTCTTCTGGTTCGCACAGTCGTCTAGCTTATATTTATATTTGACATTCAGCGAAAAAATAAGAAGAGGCATGGCCAAACTGCTGAAACAGGCTTAGTTACTTTTGAAACTATAAATGCAGTAAAACATTGATCTCTGATCTCGAAAATGCATATAAATATGAGCTGATACTGTGAACGTCAGTAAAAGCTACATACTATGTGGCTGAAACTAAGTAAATAAATATATAACTGGGGAAATAGACTAAATGAATACGAATAATGTACTACACCAAGAATGAACACACCGTGTAACAATTTAAAAGAAAAGGATAAAGAAAGTTACAAAAATAGGCTGTCTGTCTACTGTCGTTGAGAAAAGTGTCTACTTTAACCATAACTATTTCAGTCGCCTAAAAATCACATTGCAGCTAATTATTCAAAAATTACAAAAGCGGCCCTACACTTGCATTCACCCTATAACGCAGTCCCCCCACTAGTTACCCATGAAGACTTACGATCGAACGAATACCAGACATTAATAAAGTACACCAAAGAAACTTAATATTTTTTACATTTTTACAAGTAGTTAGTTGATATAGTAATCTTGTAGATTAGGTAATATTTAGTAATCTGTTTAGGTCAATGTCGAAATGAATAAACGTAAACTGGGAAGAATGGATTTGACGTGAGAGTTAAATTTGCGAGTTTTTGGATAGGATATTATACAGAGTACGAAGTTAGCTATAGCGAACAAAGACCCCCAACTCTAGCTAACCTGTAGTAAACTACTACGAATACCGGATACGTAACTGACAGTCAAGACAGCTAGGTAGTTAGAACTGGTTACAAATCCAGAAATCATACAACTGAAGTAAAGCTATTTTATTTCATTTGTTAATCTAATTATCCAGACATCTTTGGATTTGACGACACATCTCTGACTGAAGTTGAGGGAGGCTGCTGTTTACTTGATTCCAGACAAGTTTGCTAACCCTACTGGGAAGAGTATTGGAAGCAATTACGGGCGACATTACTCAGTGATAATCCTCTCCCCAAAGCACGTACATTCATATTTTATTTAAAACACAAACCTTATGTTACTCCACAAGTACAATCACTATATTGACAGAAGAAACATGCGGTAAAGCAGTGCTTAAGCATTCCTTGTATTCTAAGATCCTAAATGAGGTTTTCTGCGAAAACCATTAATTTTCAATGAAATTTCAATGTTTATTTGCAATTTACCGTCACCAGAAACTGTTTCCTATATCGATGCGTGTAGTTCTCAATTTTGAAAACCAACGATGCCTGAAAACTGCAAGAAAACAAAATTATAAGGTAAATGCTCCACGCGAGGCAACATTCATGTGCGACAAGGAACATCCTCCAAATGCATTTGGAGCAAAAATGTTCTTTATAGTTTGTGAAACATCGGTGTCAAGTTTAGGAAAAGAAATTGTGGTTTGGGAGGCTAAGCTTTGTGAAAACAAAAAGCCTACAAATAGATAAATGAGTCTAACGTCAGGCAATAAGCAAAGCAAATGCAAAATATATAGTGAAAGATTAGTTATAGTTAAGTCCGTCTAGCGTATTCTAGTGAAGTCTTCAACCTTGAGCTGGCTTCACCACATTGAAACAGTCGATATACATATACCAGACGCCGCTGACTTTTTTCCAAATTATCAGGTATCTGAAACAGCAAATGTGATTAGTGCCCAGTGACCAGATTCATAAAACTACTTCTTGAGTTCTCAAGTTCTCAAGTTCTCGAGTAGTCCGTTTCAGTGACTACAGTCTCTTCTCTATTAAAACTTATATGTAACTGTATCTAAGCACAATTTATGGTGGTTTATTTAGGGAACTATCCAAACTATTGAATCAGAAAGAAAATAATTGATAAATTTAAATTTTCAAGAATTACTCGAGAAGGACTGATGTTGGCAAAACATTTCCAGGTCGAAATCGACCTAGCACTTGTCTCGAGAACAAGAGACTTTTTCAGCGTGACTTGAAATGCGACTTGCGGGTTTCGAAAACTTCCAGCATAGTTTAGCTACTAGACTCGAGGACTCGAGAATTTTTTAAGAAACTTGCCCCAGGTTTCATCCCTTTCAGAGACACAGTCAAATACAACGAGGTACGAGGTATATTTGCCAACCGAACGTGAACAAGTCCTAAACCGGGCATTATACCGCTTTTGATCTGTTGTGAATAATGAAAAGATTATCATAGTTCAAGTATACCATGTGTTGTAAAAGTTAGTGAAATTGTACTAAACTGAAAGCAGGAGAGGAGTTAATTGATATGCAATTGAGTTTTGCCGTTGCAGTTAGGAATTTTATAATTTTCTAATACACTGAAGTGCTTGATCAAAGTTTGTTGCGTATGCAGCTTTATCGCGTCTAAGCTACCAAGTATACAACAATAAGTTTGTATTGGGTATTTACAATCAGATATAAAATACATATATATAATATATACAATAGTGTTCCGCAGAGCAGAAAAGTATTGTTAATTCAAAAAATGACTAGTTCAATATTTCAAAAAGAACCCCTTCGAAGGCAAGGTGATAAACGTAAAGACAGGC
This sequence comes from Trissonchulus latispiculum, assembly GCA_030248195.1. NCBI lineage: Eukaryota > Metazoa > Nematoda > Enoplea > Enoplida > Ironidae > Trissonchulus > Trissonchulus latispiculum. Next base: position 446 of record JASAND010029007.1, on the reverse strand, counting down.
TGTAGGTTCAGGTACATTAAAACAACACTGATCCACTGAGCAGTTTTGATTTGAGACCTAATTTGCATATCCTTCCAAGTTTATTAATTTTCTCTTTCGATTTCACCAGGAGAGGGAAAGTGAAAGCAGACACAAATTTATTCCTGTACCCCTTTTATTTTCAAATATAATGAGCCGTTAAAATTTAAGCGCTTTTTCACCACAGCATAAATCCCAAAAAATCAATCAAACTTTTCTTTGAATACCAACCATGTAGCCCCTCTCCGGCTAAAAAAGATGCTAGGAAACAGTGCTAAACATACAGAACAATCCCATTTAGAGACTGGAGCCCAAATGTTAACCATCAAGTTTCCGGAGCAATCATTCCGCCTCCAGGCGGAATAAAAAATACCACACCTTTTTTGGAATTAAATATCCTGATGTTTATTCGCTTCTCAAACGTATTA
>JASAND010029006.1:0-53275 GCA_030248195.1 Trissonchulus latispiculum | reverse complement strand
ACTTGCATGCAAAATTTGAGCCCGCTAGCTCATCCCCATCGCCCAAACGGGGGGTTGGTTTTTTTCCCCCACCACTTGCGGGTTGGTTTTTTTTCCCCGACCTCTATATACGTATAAGTAAATTTAATACAGACACTGTTAGAAAACATAAATTCAATCTGATTAGTGCGACTACGTTAAGAGTGACTGAAGCTCATATGGTATATAACCCAAAGATGAGTGCTCTAGCTCCATGCGTCTCCTCATCGCCCAGCCTCACCAGGTGCGCACCTGGCATGGGGAAACTGGGCGGGTTATACACTTACTTCAGTATGTGATGTTAAAACATTTATATAAACAAAAAACATTTTTATAAATCAAAATTGATTTATCAATTTTCAGTTCTAACTAAATTTTCCACTGATAGAGGCGAATTTAAAATAATTTGATTTGTATTCAAAATTCTTCTCAGCCATCTATTAACTGCTACACTGATTTGATTTTTAGTATACATTCTAGTGAATAATTTAGAGATTAAAAGTTTCACAGAGCTTTCAAGATTTGCAGAATAGGTGGTTAAACTAGTTAAACGCATTAATTCGTTTTCAATAATTTTGATGCAAATTTTGTTGGAAAAATTAGAATAGCAGTGCGGGAATTTAATGGCTGTGAAAGAAAAAAGATTAGTTTTATCAAAAGGTGCGGTTATGAAATTTTTATCCACAATTCTAATATTTATATCCAAGACTTCTGCTTTGTACGGAATTTCAGTTTGTTTTTCAAGATTAGTGTGATTGGATACATGTCTGGATGAATGTGATCAAACGTTCCCTTATCATTAAAAATTGTCAGAACATCCATGTATCTGAATACCAAATACAAATTTAGAGCCGTTTTCCAATCTTTCGATGCCAGTAAACACTCTTTTCATAAAAGCAAATTCACAATTAAACAAAAATATTAAATTAAATTATTAATATTAATTAAATATTAAATATTAATTAAAATTAAACAACGATTTCGGGGGACATGCCCCCCTCGCCTCCCACCCCGGCTACGCACCTGGGTGGGGGATTGGCAATAGGACAGGTGGAGGAAGCTATGGGAGGATGTATATATGAGACAGAAATTCGGGAGGGGGAGGGGGTAAGGTAAAGTCGAAAGCGTACGTAGTTTGGAGAGGGCCCCCCAAAATTTTCGACCAAATTTACCCCCCCTCCCAGATTTTTACTTTCTCTCCTCCAGTTGAAGAACGTCTGCATTTTTGCCCAAAAATAGTATATAAATTGAATATTTCTTTCTTGCAAAAAGTATAAAATTATCGCGCCGACGGCGCGAAATGTTTTTAAAAGAGCTGTTTTTTGCCATAAACATAGCAAGAAATTTTCCATTTTGTCAAGGGTTCTTGTGATTTTTGGTCAAAAATAGAATTTTCATAGGGGTCGCGGCAGCGACCCCTATAATATGTGTGAAAAGTGGCTGGAGACAGTGTAAAATAAGCTGCGCAGAAGCTGCGCAAAATCCTGCGCAGATTTCATTCGCAAATTGTAGAGCACATCGAGTTTAGTATGTCTGTGAAGTTTCAGCCCCCTATCACTTACCGTTAAAAAGTTGCGCCCCGGACCGGTTATGGCGGCGATGTTTTTTTTCCGGTTTCTCCTATTTGATGGTTGTATTGTACATAATGTTCGCCGCTTTCACGTGATCTGCAGCGGTGGGCCAACCTAAAGGGCTATGGGGTCTAGTAGTACCCTCTAAAGAATTTAAGAATCACAACTTTTTTTGCGCCGCAGCTGCGCCGTCGCTGTCGGCTCATAGCGAAAAGTGACCATTTTTGTGGTCGTCGCTCAGGTCGAACTTTACGAGCTGGAGCTGATTTCTTTTTATATTCAGAAATTACATATATTGAACTAACTAACGGTCCAGGTTGCGTTTCTCTATCACTTCCCTAGCGACCACAGTGGCCCGTCAAAAATGGCGAAAATTCGAAAAATGAAAAATCGAAATTTCTCGCTATCTATTTAACTTTAAAAGCTCAAATCTTCCATACAATGGTTTTCTGGCACGGAGAATCGATTCCCGCAGTCAGTTTTACCGTCAGACCCACCCATCTTGCTGGGCTGGTTCCACTTTGCCGTCGGGAGGGTCAAGTCGGAAACCGCTTCCTGGAGGTCCATAGTAGGTTCTACCTGGCCTCTCAAAACTTTGTCTATAGGGGTTTTCTGGTGTGCCCAGCTCATTCCCGGTATCCTTTTTGCCGTCCGACGTGTCTATATTGCTGGGCTGGTTCTACTTTGCCATCTGAAGGGTCAAGTTGGAAACCGCTTCCTGGAGGTCCATAGTAGGCTCTACCTGGCCTCTCAAAACTTTGTCTATAGGGGTTTTCGGGTGTGCCCAGCTCATTCCCGGTATTGGTTTTGCCGTCCGACGTACCTATTTTGCTGGGCTGGTTCTACTTTGCCGTTTGAAGGGTCAGTCGGGTGGGAGGGTCAAATGGTCGAAAATAAAGTTCCTCAAAAGTGGTCAAATTTGGTATCAAATGAAAGCCCTAAGTAAGCTGAGCAACTTTTATCATAGAACTGCATACCCAAAGTGGCTGTAGAGTGCTGTGGTGGGGTAGGGTGGGGACTTAGGCGATTTTGGGTCAAAAAGAAAATTTTTCAAAAGTGGTAAAATTTGGCATCAAGTGAAAGCCCTAAGTGAGCTGAGCAACGTTTGTCATAGAACTGCATGCTCAAAGTGGCTGTAGAGTGCTGTGGTAGGGTGGGGACTTAGGTGATTTTTGGTCAACTAAAATTTTCCAAAAGTGGTCAATTTGGTACCAAATGAAAGCCCTAAGCGAGCTAAGCAACTTTTGTCATAGAATTGCATGCTCAAAGTGGCTGTAGAGTGCTGCGGTGGGGTGGGGTGGGGACTTAGGCGATTTTGGGTCAAAAAGAAAATTTTTCAAAAGTGGTAAAATTTGGCATCAAATGAAAGCCCTAAGTGAGCTGAGCAACTTTTGTCATAGAACTGCGTACCCAAAGTGGCTGTAGAGTGCTGTGGTGGTGGGGGGGGGGGTGGGGACTTAAGGTACTGGTTTCCTTTTGTGCAGTGCTTTTTTAGTAATTTTTTGAACCGCTATAACTTTCGCAATTTCGGGAGTTGGAAAGAGCTTTATACATCGTTTTAAAGCTTATTCTCTGTACATTCACATGAGCTTACGAAACTGGCAAAATTAGCAAAAAAATAGCAGAAATTTTTTGACAAGCTGACATCTAACAGGATGAATATAGACCAAAAGTTTTTGAACATCGATTTCTCAAAACTGAAGAATCGGCCAAAAGTTCTTTTTGTGCCACTTTATGAAGGACACATGGGCCGAGGGACGTTTTTTTGGATTTGGCTCAGCAGGTCTTAACGGTCGAGAAAATCGGCCAAATGCACAGTGACACGAAATTTCGCAACTTCGCATTGAGTTTTCTTGCTACTCAATATGTTTTAGCCCAAACCAAGAAAAACGTCCCTCCGCAGAAGTGCGAATTTCAGATTCTGCCAAAAATTTTCGGAATCCGTCGCGTAGTTTTTGAGAAATCGATGTTCGAAACAAAATAATCGCAGTTTTGCTAAAATGGTTTTTCGGCCAAATCTCCAGCTGAAAGCAATAAATTCCGGCTACTAGGCATTCATAAAATGGACATTTCGACGCTGTATCGATTGAGTATAAATAAGCCAACTTTGTCCGTAACATGTGGCAGTAATTTTGAAAAAATTGATTTCCTCAAAAATGGCCATTTTTTGACCCTAAAAACAGTTTTTTGCTTATACTGACTTTTCCACTGGAGACAGCTCAAAAGTTGTAAGAGCAAAAATGTTCGTTTTCGTGTCCTCTTTCCAGCCATAGCAACCAATCCCGTGTCTTGTCTACTTACTGGGAGCCTAAGGCGAAAAACCAAAACTTTCTCATCTTTTGGCCGAAAAAGACGGGACTGGTCCCAGAATGTTAATGAGCACGGAAATAGGTTATTTCGTAAGTTTTAGCCATTTACGTAAAGGATTAAAGCCGTATGAGTCAAAAATACCCGAGAGGAAACCAGTACCTTAAGCGATTTTGGGTCAAAAATAAAATTTTTCAAAAGTGGTAAAATTTGATATCAAATGAAAGCCCTAAGTGAGCTGAGCAACTTTTGCCATAGAACTGCACACCCAAAGTGGCTGTAGAGTGGTGGGGTGGGGTGGGGACTTAGGCGATTTTGGGTCAAAAATAAAATTTTTCAAAAGTGGTCAAATTTTGTGTCAAATGAAAACCCGAAGCGAACAGAAGAACTTTCGCCATGGAACCATCCACCAAAAGTTGCTGTGTCGGATTTATGCCTTTACTTTCTCAACCGGAATTTAAAGATAGACATAGGCCCAACACACATATTATCCCCTTTTGTGCGGAGCATTTTTGTTACTTGTTTAAAAATAGTTAAACTTTGATTATATCAGATGAAAGGTAGCTCATCACTTTTTCTGACTTTTGTCGTAGAACTTCCTGGTTTCACTTTACCGTCTGGAGGGTGAGGTCGGCACTCCCTATCTGGAGGTCCTTGCTGGTACCACTTTACTGTGGTCGGGGTCGGGTGAGGTGGGAATTCGTATATACATATTCTCGTGTGCGTAGCATTTTTGTTAACTATGTGTATATGAATTTAGCTTACAATATTTAATTCATGGACACATTTACCCCAAAGAAAGAAGAAACCGGATCTTCTTCTGACGCCTGCGAAAATGGTATATATACTCCACATGGTGCTTTTTAAGATAAATACGTATAGTCTACTCCATCCTCCTTTATTAGCTCTGTTTATTATGTAGAGGCGCGTTAGCGCCCCTACATAATATGGGTGTAAAGGCGTCTGCGCGGCCCCCTGGAGACCGTGTTGGTCTGGTGCCAGCTAATTAGAGGTCCGGGAGGGGTAAAATGTTACCATCGTAAAGTACTCGAGTAGTACTACAAGTATCACCATACTTTTGGTTCGAATTCAAAACTTCAAATTTTTGCACTTGGCAACAGTTAGTTTGCGTTTGTTTTTTTCTAGGTGAATAACGCTTTTCGGAAGTGCATTTTCTAGCGAAGTGTTGGAACGTCGTGGGCATTTTGGTCCAATACTACTGTTATATGTTGGTAGACAGTATCCCCCCATGCTACCTTTTTGGTCATTTTGGCACCTGGCCAATTTTGGCTCTGTTGCAAGGCCCCAAAGTCGGACTTTCGCTATTTTGGCACTTCGGTTGTGGTGGACATTTTTCACAGGCTAGCAGCTTGATCGGTTTGGTTTATTTTATTTGAATATTTAAAATAACGAGGGGGATTTTTTAATCTCGCTCTGTAGCTTTCAGGAGATGGGCTCAAACTTTGCATTTTTTTGGCCTGTTTGGGCGAAAAGTTTCTAAGTCCCATTTTCACTAGAAATGGTCTAAAAGTTGCTAAAAATGGCGTTTTTCGGCCTTCTGGTGGTACCCCTATATATACATCGGGGTCGCTGAAAACGATGAGCACACTTCTGATGTCGGTGGATGTGACCCCTGACCCCCAGGGCCTGCGGGTCGGGGGTCAGGTGGGGGTCAAAAATGAAAGTCTTCAAAAGGTCATGTTTGGTATCAAATGAAAGCCCTTGGCGAGGCGATCAACTTTTGTCTTTATGCCACCCACCCCACAAAAAATGGCCCCACCGACCTGTGGGTGGCGCCACCCCCAGTGGGTCAGGTGGGGGTCAAAAATGAAAGTCTTCAATACTGGTCAAGTTTGGTATCAAATGAAAGCCCTTGGCGAGACGAACAACTCATGTCATTGTACCACCCACGAAACGTGGCCCCATCTTCCTGTGGATGGGTGGCCCACCGCCAGTGGGTCCAGTGGGGGTCAAAAATGAAGGTCTTCAGAACTGGAGCTATAATTTAAAGTCTAGAAATCGATATAGATGAATGTATAATATTTACATCATGCGAATATGGGTTGTTCGGCGACGCTGTGCCCATATTAGTTCGCCCACAACCTAGTCCTCCTTTCTTTTAGAACCTAGCCCCATATTAAGCGTTTTCAAAGCTAGTCCTCTCTTGATTTCGCAACCTCAACCCATCCACCCATATTACAGTCCCGGCTGAAAGTTACCCACCCTTTTGCTTGCGAGCAGTCAGACCCGGGATAAAAATACGCTTTTCGACTTAAGCCTCTAACTTTCGCAAATGTTGGCCAATCTGGAAGCGGTTTTGCGTGTATAGAGGTCGGGGAAAAAACCAACCCGCAAGTGGTGGGGAAAAAACCAACCCCCCCGTTTGGGCGATGGTGATGAGCTAGCGGGCTCAAATTTTCCATGCAAGTTGGTAGGGCCCATCCCACCTACCACAAGATTCACATCCCTTCCCACTAAGATGCTCACAGATAACAAAATTTACACCGTTCATAATATACATCATTACACCTCCCCCCGTATTTGGCATAGTACGACCCGGAGTTTCTACGCTTTTTCTATCCATTCTATGGACAGTATATCCCTCTAAACAGGGTAGGGCCCACACCAAATTTGAGCTAAATCGGACCACTTTTGAGCATTTTGTGACATTTTGAAAATTTTGGCATTTTTGACCCCCCAAAAATTCAAAATTTGCCTATTTTTGAAGGCCTGTAAAAAATTTTCCACAGCAGTTAGATAATAACTTTTAATAGTTTCTATGAGAACAACATCTCTTTCCAAAAATGTCGGTCTCGCCTTCCTGCGACGCTTGGCAAGCTGCCAGCAGAATTTTTACAAAATGGGAAAAAACCAAGGGGTGGGAAAAAACCAATTTTTGCTTTTGCTGCCAAACTCCCAAAAATGGTTCTTAGTTGCTCAAAAGTCATCCACATAGCAAGTTTAATGCGTTCTTTCACGTGAACAGCTCAAAATTGCATTTGGACTTGGCAATTTTGTGCTAGCCGGTAAAAACCTCATTTCGGCGGATCGGCTGTTTGGCTCAGCTAAAGCGGCCAAAAAGTACTCTGGGACAAAGAAATACGCGAAAAAACACTGAAACAACGTTTATTTTAATTTATTTCATCGAATTTCGAAAGATTTACAAATTTTTGCATTTTAACATAGAAACTGGCAAATTTGATGAAACCTAGCCAGTTGATGCTGCAAATTTTGATGTTTGATTTTCTCACTTATTATAAGGAATATCGCAAAAATAACTGCAGATATGAAGTCAGCGACGCCGATTTTACCTGTCGCATGCATAAAATCGCTAATATGAGTTACCCTGACCGAATACTGGGGTTGGTTTTTTCCCATCGGTTGGTTTTTTCCCCGCCATTGGTTTTTTTACCCCGGCTAATTAACCGTTAATTACTAATTAACGACAGGACCTGCGATTTATGTACCAAAATGACAGTCTAGACAGGGCTTGATAAGAAAATAATTTATAGCCGGATTGCTCCACTGGGTAGTTCTGCAGAGTCCAAAAAGTGACTACCTTGGTTTTTTCCCCCTGACCTCTATAAGTGCACGTCACTGCCCTCTATCGATTCAGGTATTAAAATCTTTCCTAGCACCACAGGTTCTCAGATTAATTAAAATCGGTGATTTTTTACCCGACAAAATGGTAAAGAAAAAATGAAAATGGCTTGTGGTATAAAAAATCACCCAAAAATATTGGCGCTGGAGTAGATTTCATGCTTCCAGGTGAAAGAGCGCATCAAATTTAGTACGTATATTTGGCCAAAAAAACCAAAGTTACAATGAATTGGTAACAATTTTTATCGATTTGAAAAGTTCAAAAATTGTGCAGCATCAACCAATCAGGTTTCATAAGCAAAATAGCCATTTTTGAAAAATATTCAAAAATGGTCGGTTTTGATTACTTTAAAAAATTTTTAGGCTTAATCGATGCTTTTTAAGCGTTCTAAACGCATTAAAACCTCGATACTGCTTCAGAAAAAATTTTTTTTGCTGGGTTCTGACCATTTTTTACCCGAAAAGTGGCGAAATTTTGGGGGTAAAAAATGGTCAGCTGGTGGAGCCCCAATGCAGTAGGGGATATGGTGCCTTGTGTGTTAATACTTGGGGCCACTACAAACCCACATGCACAGTATTGGAACCCGGAGTCTCTCCACGCTAGCAAGAGAAGTTTAGAAATTCCGATATGACCCTTAGCTTTTGGCGGTGGTTTTGGGAGGTCAAATTTGAAATTACATTGAAAACTTTCTATTTGGTCCAGGGGTCTCATACTTATAGTTTGAGGTCATCTAGGGTGGCGCTATATTACCACACATTAGTGGGACTCGCCGGGTCTACCAGGCTTCCAGGGCGGCCCCGTTTTTTTACCCTTATTTGGGGTGTTTTTATCCCGGGTCTGACTATACCCAGCCTTTTGCTTGCGAGCAATTCGCGAGCAACTCGCGAAAATTCGTAATTTTTTCTACGCATGCTCGCGTCTGCTCGTGGTGTTTTTCTGTAGTGCTTGTGTTTTTTAAGGTAGCTTTCCAAGTTTTCAAATTTTTTGTTCAAGTTCCTTGGTACAGCTGTAGCTGCTTACGTTATGTTACTACAGCAGTGGTATATATCTAGTACACACGAATGCATTGCTTTATGCATATATATACAGAAGCGTGTAGAAAATGAGTAAGCTTATTGCATGTGAACATCAGTCTAGGCAGCTGTACATAATACAGTACTTACGTACGTATGCTTATGCGTACGCATATACAGCTTAGATGAAGTGAAATTGTTTTGGCAAAATATTCAAAGAGATTGAAAAAGAAACACAAAAAGTAACTGCTCGTGGAAGCTTGCGAGCACTTTTTGCTACTGTTCGCGAGCAATTCTTCGCTTCGCTTCTTCGTTCGCGAGAATTGCTCGCGAAAAAAGGAGGGTTACTTTCAGTCGGGACTGTACTCTTCCATGCTCTACTTTCTTGTATATGTATACATTATATGTATATCCCTAAGTGTGTATCAATCAGTGCCTTTTTACCGTTGAGGGGCTGTGTCAGAACTTTGCATGCCTGTAAAAAAGCGGTTTCTTCATTTTATCCGTTTTCGTTTCAGTGGGTCACTATCGGCAGCTGTTTGCTTTTCCCCTAATGGAATCAATGAAATTCTCTGTTTATTTTTCAGTTTTCTTTTTTAGGTTCCTCCTCCGCTATGATGAATGGCGTTCCTCCTTCGCCTCCTCGATTCCTCTCTCTGGGCGAATTCATGGCGGCCTCACGTCACCTGGAGAATTTATCCTTGGCCCATGAAATGGCGACAAATGACGATTTCCGACTGAAGGAACCTCTTCCTGCCGCATCCGCACCTACCACGTACGTACGTTTACGTATATATTTTGATTAAATGATTGTAATTAGATTATGTATAACAAATTTTTAGATTGAATGTTATCGGGTGGGAGGTCGAAATTCCGCCCACCCCTTCGTTGAGGAGGGCTCTTGAAGAGCATCAAAAACAACCCTAGAGGCTGTATTATTGTCGCTTCCGCTGCTTCCCTGCAAATGTTTTGGGACTTTGAAATTTTCGAAAATTTTGGTCCGTCCAAGTGCCGAAATTTGGCAAACTTTGCCTGGCCACCCTGAACTACTGGAAAGACCTAGACCAAAGCGGATAATATGTATGTGTAGGGCATCTGTTGGGCTTCATGAGGATATATGCCACACTACTCTAACCCTGCCGGTGCGACCTGGGGGTGACCTAGAGTTGGCGGGAAAAAACCCATCGGCGGGAAAAAACCCCCTTTTCAAAATTGAATATTTTTCCAACCGTTAGCAGGAAAGGTCAAACTAATACATACATTTGTTTAATAGAGCCTATAGATTAAATTGGTATAGGTTTTACCTGGGTTCGTTCTGTTGTGGGTGCTCCAGGCGGTCGAAATCGGACATGGCGCCATTTCAAGCCAAAATTTCAATTTTGACCAAAAATGGTTATTTTTGCAGTAAAATGGGTCTAGTTTGGCTCTGAATACAAGAAAAACGCGTTTCCTACACTATAGGATGCTTAAACTGGCGAAAATTATTTTTAAAAACTTCCAAAATTTGCCTATGTGTTAAACATGCAAAATTTCCAAATTCAATTTTTTTCTGAAATTTTTTAAAAATGTTGATATTTTTCGATGTAGATCTACTAAAAACAACCCGCTCTTTCGAATAGCACCGTCAAAATTGTTCTCGCACGCTTCCAGCAAAAAATCCGGGTGGGTTTTTTCCCGCCGATGGGTTTTTTCCCGCATTGAGTTTTTCCCTGACACGGAAAACTTTTAATTTCTCCATAATGACAGGGCCTAGAGAGACAAACTATACCTCATTCGAAAGCTTAGGGCAAAACCTTATCATAGGGGTCGCGGCAGCGACCCCTATAATATGTGTGAAAAGTGGCTGGAGACAGTGTAAAATAAGCTGCGCAGAAGCTGCGCAAAATCCTGCGCAGATTTCATGCGCAAATTGTAGAGCACATCGAGTTTAGTATGTCTGTGAAGTTTCAGCCCCGTATCACTTACCGTTAAAAAGTTGCGCCCCGGGCCGGTTATGGCGGCGATGTTTTTTTTCCGGTTTCTCCTATTTGATGGTTGTATTGTACACAATGTTCGCCGCTTTCACGTGATCTGCAGCGGTGGGCCAACCTAAAGGGCTATGGGGTCTAGTAGTACCCTCTAAAGAATTTAAGAATCACAACTTTTTTTGCGCCACAGCGCCGCAGTGGCGCCGCAAAGTCGGCTCATAGCGAAAAGTGACCATTTTTGTGGTCGTCGCTCAGGTCGAACGTTACAAGCTGGAGCTGATTTCTTTTTATATTCAGAAATTACATATATTGAACTAACTAACGGTCCAGGTTGTGTTTCTCTATCACTTCCCTAGCGACCTCAGTGGCCCGTCAAAGATGGCGAAAATTCGAAAAATGAAAAATCGAAATTTCTCGCTATCTATTTAACTTTGAAAGCTCAAATCTTCCATACCATGGTTTTCTGGCATGGAGAATCGATTCCCGCAGTCAGTTTTACCGTCAGACCCACCCATCTTGCTGGGCTGGTTCCACTTTGCTGTCGGGAGGGTCAAGTCGGAAACCGCTTCCTGGAGGTCCATAGTAGGCTCTACCTGGCCTCTCAAAACTTTGTCTATAGGGGTTTTCTGGTGTGCCCAGCTCATTCCCGGTATCCGTTTTGCCGTCCGACGTGTCTATATTGCTGGGCTGGTTCTACTTTGCCGTCGGGAGGGTCAAGTCGGAAACCGCTTCCTGGAGGTCCATAGTAGGCTCTACCTGGCCTCTCAAAACTTTGTCTATAGGGGTTTTCTGGTGTGCCCAGCTCATTCCGGGTATTCGTTTTGCCGTCCGACGTACCTATTTTGCTGGGCTGGTTCTACTTTGCCGTTTGAAGGGTCAGTCGGGTGGGAGGGTCAAATGGTCGAAAATAAAGTTTCTCAAAAGCGGTCAAATTTGGTATCAAATGAAAGCCCTAAGTGAGCTGAGCAACTTTTGTCATAGAACTGCGTACCCAAAGTGGCTGTAGAGTGCTGTGGTGGGGTGGGGTGGGGACTTAGGCGATTTTCGGTCAAAAATGAAATTGTTCAAAAGTGGTCAAATTTGGTATCAAATGAAAGTCCTAAGTGAGCTGAGCAACTGTTGCGGTGTCGGATTTATGCCTTTCTCAACCGGAATTTAAAGGATAGACATAGGCCCAACACACATATTATCCCCTTTTGTGCGGAGCATTTTTGTTACTTGTTAAATATAGTATCAAAGTCGTGCTAGCCCAAACCAGTCGAAAGTTCTGGTCCAAGAAAGAAAAAGTGGGTTTTTTCCCGCTTGACTATACAAAAAATTCAAATATACTAAATTCATTATTGTTAAGCTGAAGTTAATTTGCAAAAATTATTCCTTAGTCCGGCGAAACAGGAACTTTATTGAACCTTTAAAGTAAACTGGTAAAAAATTTGGGGTTGTTTGTGAAGGATCCTTTAATGCGCCCCCGAATAAACAAATAAGCCAGTGTTCGGTGCTGCTGAAGGTTTGGTTTTAATTGTGTCAATTAAAGACGATGGTTTAGCTTCCACGTTGATAATGATCTAGAGTCAAACTTGACTTTCCCCCTTTTAAATCTTTCCTGAAAAGCATCGACTTAAAATTGTATTATATATATTTCTTAATTTTTTTAATTCTTACATTTTTAAATCTTAATTCTTACGTACATCTTTTAAATCAAGAAGATCTAAACAGGGTGTACACGTGGTCCATTCAATGGCAGCTATCGCTTGCCATACAAAAGTGTTCGCTTTGTGTGTTTGGAAAACACGTGCAACCCGTGATATATGAATTAAATCATCAAATTTTACCGGTACTCTCATCAGTTACAGACTTAGGCTTTTTAATTAACAAGAATTTTAAATTTAGCGAGCATTGTTCAAATATATGTTCTAAGGCTTATAAAATGCAAGCATTAATTTTTAGATCGTTCAAAACAAGAGAGCGAAATTTTCTCATGAAAATGTACTCAACATAATATGTTAGACCAATTGTTGAATCAAGTACAGTTATCTGGTCTCCCTACCTGGTAAAAGATATAAATCTAATAGAAAATGTACAACGTAGATATACTAAACGAATACCTGGATTAGTCGACCTGTCGTATAATAATAGGCTACGCGAACTTGGTTTAAAATCATTAGAATATCGCAGACTGATTTTTGATTTAAAATTTTTATTAAAATCATATACGGTATGGTTGACTTAAATTTTGATTCCTTCTTCCGTTACACACCGACTCTAGCTACTCGAAGCCATAACTTGCGTTTAATGCTTCCACCAAATTTAGCCAGAGATTATCTACAAAATCTTTTCTTTCATAGGGTCATAAGGGTTTGGAATGCACTCCCCTCTGAAGTCGTAAATGCTGAGACCTTTGGTGGTTTTGTAACCGAATTGATCGTATTGATTTGACTGCATTTTTAAGGGGGCGGAGGGTTAGGTGATCAGGTCTGGTCCTCCTCCGTCTCGCTCGAGGATGTTTTTGGCATTGGTTTTCTTTGTAACGATATATGAATTCATACTTAAATGAAACTTGTTTTTTAGTAAATGTTTTTCTTGTTTGTTTATACTAACTTCTTTGAGTAAAATCTGTTCTTCTTCTTCTTCTTCTTCTTCTGCAAAAGGGAGCTAAGAATTTTTGTAACCAGTTTTCCTCGCGCTCTTGGCCTACTTAATAGTGTCATCAGCTTTGAATCACTTTGTTCGTTTTTGATATTAAACTGTCATCTGTTTTTTGTTCCAGTGTTGAAGATCAGGTATCGGGCGTGGTCCGGCAGGCATTCTGGGATAGTTTGGAGGAAAGTCTTGCATCAGAGCCCATCGACTATGAGCCCTTTCTTTCACTCTTCGAGGAAATGAGACAAGTACGTATGTACGTAAAAGGATACGCTTTACAGCACTACACGAGAAGGATAACGCTAAAGATCCCTTAATTCACTTATCGTCAAGAAAGTCTTCCCTGTCGAAGGCACGTCCCTACCTGGACTGTAACGAGGAGATGTTGGCTGCACCAAGCTTCCTGCTCAAAATAGAACACACGTTTCCCGGTTTGTCTCTGATCCCACCCGATCTGCGCTGAAGGCTTTGAATGTCGAAAGATGCATTGCTTCTCCTCTGCGTTGCATATTATGCAGTTAATAAATGTCTTACTACCGGAGCTGAAGGGCCAGAAAGTGTCTGCTCCAGCTTTCAAGAGACTCAGCGTTAGTTATACTAGCTCTGTCTAATGAGGAGAGACATACGTATGTTTAGCGTCTGTTTGTCACATCATAAATAGCTTAATATTTTGATAGCTTGCCGGCATAATATCTTACTAATAGCTTACCTAATATTAGCTTATACAGGCATATATGCTTATACAGCTTATATGTATATTTAGTTATGTTGTGACTCTTTGTTTAGAAGTTGCTGTCCCTTCTGCTGCCCCAGCACACCCGACTGAAGGCGGAGATCGAGGAACAACTGGACACCGAACTCATTCGTCAGGAGGCGGAAAATGATGTACTAGACTTCAAGTGCGCAACTATTATACATATGTATATACGTATATTACATTTATATAAACATATATGTAGGCTGTATCATATTGTCTGCGGTGCTTTTGTTTGCCTGATTAGGGGACAGGGAAGTATATACTGTATGTAGAAACGAAGATGGAAGAATGAAAAAGATCGTTGAAAGAACCTAACGTGGTCGCTGGTAAAGAAAGTGCAGGCGCGGTCGTTCTAGATTGTAAAAATATTAGAATCCATAATGACGTGAAATACATTCAATTCAGCATAATGTTATGTTGTATCTGTTGTTGTTGACAGTCGTGTCTGTATTGTAGAGAGTATGGGAACTATGTGGTGGATTTAATGGGGAAACTGTGCGCTCCTGTTCGTGATGAAGCCATTGCAAAACTGCGAACTCTCTCGGATCTGCTACCTCTATTCAGGTAAAGATTTCACTGGATAGTGAGTGAGTGAGTCAGTGAGTGTGCGAAATGATGTTACAGGCGAGCCTGCGAGTACATATATATGTTCCTAACAATCCTCCTGGGTAGCCTCCTAGGAGGGTACTTAGACACGGTTGGGAGTCTAGATCTCGGTCTCGGCCATCGAAAAGTCTCGGTTTTGGAACGAGACCGAAAATTTTTTGAAAACATTAAATTTCTGCGAAAATTTTAAATCTGTGCTTAACGAATCAACTGCAAGAAACTAGGTTTAAGCCACCGTTTTTTGGGCAAAATTGGAGGCATCAGCCCATTCCGCCAAAAGTTTGCCCACTCGAATTTAAATTTGCTCAGCAGTTTGTCCACTGAAAAATCTACGTAGATAAATGCAACTGCAGAAAATCGAAACTATGGCTAAAACATGTGCAAAAATATCAATTTAAAAAATTTGTTCAGGTTCCGGGGGCTGTACACCCCCAGGCCCCCTGCTGTTGTTTTATTGGGTTGCCGCTTTTTACACAAAAAGGCAACCCTTTCATCTGGGTATGTCCGTTTATTTATTATTATTCATCTCGTGACCACCCCCTGTCCCCCCCCTCTAACTTGCTCCCGGAGCATCCCCGTGAGTAAAAATGAGTAATATAAAAAAAGTTGTCCAAATGTGCTAATTTTGGTATCATTCGAAAGCTCTCGGCGAGTAATGAAAAAGTTGTAATTGGGTCAAGGCCTGAAAATGCACTCATTTTGAGTTATGAGGCGAAAATGGTCAAAAATGGCCAAAAACTGCCAAAATGGCTCAAAATTGAAAGTTCTCAGATCGGGCTCATATCGATATCAGTCAAAAGCTCTCATTGAGTGGATAAAAAGTTGTAAGAGGGCCAAAGCTCCAAAATGTACAGAAAATTAGTTACGGGGCCTCAAAGGGGTACAAAATTGCCAAAACCGGCCAAAATGGGTCAAAATCAAAAGTTATGGAAAACGTCAATATGGGTATCAATCGAAAGATCTCTTTGAGTACATGAAAAGTTGTCATAGGGACAAGGCGTAATATCGTAGAATAATTGACTTATCTCGTTTATAAGAGGAAAAATGACAGCGGCAACCCATTCATGCCACTTTGCTTGTTATGTTTTAATACGTATAAGAATACTGTATTGTATAAAAATTAAGATTGCTTAAGGCACAACTACAGAAAAGGACAGGAAATTCGATGGTATGGAATAAAACACGTTATTAATTAAAGCAAGGTTAAAAATCGCTTAGCAATATTTTGTAAGTTTGCCCAGGTTTGCCCACTAAAATGCCCACTGGCCGTTTTGAAAAAACCTGGTTTAAGCCTAAAATTGCAAGTCTCGATCTCGCCTATAAGCCGAGACTTGTCCAGTCTCGGTGAAATCTCGGTCTCGCCCAGCCCTGTACTTTTGAGAATTGGGAATTTTTTGCAAAGGCGTCCTAGATCCGACCCGCCAGTGCTGGGCTTGTATACTGTTCTGGAACTGGTCTGTTTCAGGGGTATCATGGAGACGTTGGATCTGATGGGAGTGGACGCGGCCAACTTTGAACTGAAGTCCCTCCAACCGCTGCTGAAGCAGAATGTGATAGACTATGAGAGGGATCAGTTCTCACAGTATCTGACTGTTTCCAAAGGTTTCTTCCTCTTCCTATTTAAAAAGTGTGCTAATTAAAGAAGATTAATTAATTTTTTGCATAAAAAATTTTGGAAAGCATGTAATTTGGAGGTGGGGGTGGGTCGAGTGTTTTTTGGTGGGATTCAGTGAAAAATTGAGGTAGTGATGTTTCGAGTATCTAATTATTTTATATTATGTAATGCGGAGAAACAGTATTCTGACTAAGCTGTTTCTTCATGATCCCCCCCACACTCCTTACGGCACCAGGTCCCGCCTGCTCCCACACAGCTTTGTGTCCCCGAGCTGATAGTTAGATTTTTGAATTTAAAAAAATTAAAATTCAGGATTTTTTGTGCTTGCTTTTGTTTCAGATCCTCTGTCAGTGACTCATGCCTGGCTTCGATCAGCCTATGAGAAGACTAGCGGACCAGCAATTGGTCATAATTCTTGTGGCGCCGGAGCTTGCCCGGCCGATTTGAGCCTTCCTGGTCCTGCCCCCTCCTCTTTTGCGGCTTCGCCGTTGCTCCCGATCGGGGCCCCCGACCCTGGCTTACCCCCTCCATCACGCTCTCAAATCCTTTCCTCTGGATATCTCCTCTTGATGGAGTATACGCCAGGCATGCCCTATCCTGAGGTTGGTTAGTTGGTTTCCTTCTTTTTCCAATTTTTCGGGGCTTTTTCTCCGAATTTTTTTGGATTTTGTTTGCAGTTTTTTAACGGAACGTTTAGTGTCTGAAATTTATCAGAATTTGTTTGGCGAATTTATGTCATCGTCAACAAGCAACACTCAGCCTTGTCTAGCTCTGCAGTTTACATCGACTTTGAGCTTTTTCGAAAATTCGGAGCACATTTTCTCCGTCATTTTATTAGGTATCTGAATTTTGAATTTTTGACTAAGTTTCTTTTCTATTTTTTCTATTTGTAGACACTTGGACGATGAATTTTCTCCGTAATTTTACAGTGTCTGAAATTTATTTTTTTCACTAGTTTTTTGTTTTCTATTCCATTTTTCCCGAGTTGTAGACACTGCGACATGATGAACGCCGATTTCGCCTGGTGGTGGGCGACATTCATCGCCTGATTCTGGCGGGCTCTGCCCTGAGTCTTCTGGTCACCTTGCGGAGGGACTTTCACCCGCTCCGTTCCCAGCTGGCCGATCAGATCACGGTTCTGATGAAGGATGTGACCGCTGAGTCAGTTTTCCCACCGATTTCTTTATTTTAGTTTATTATCACTTCATTTATTAGCACAGGCCTAACACAGGAAAAGGTTATCGTGCAGCATTAGACTGAGTTAAAACATAGTGGATATCTTCAACTGTAATTTTTGCTCAGGCTGGTAAAGGTGAGGTGAAGCAGCGGTGACTTTGATTGTGTTTTCTGTAGCAGCAGTGATTATGTTTTGTGATTTTGACAGAAATTTCGAGGTTGATGTCTACCTATCTGTGTGACTTCAGTCCTTCTTGCTAACTAACAAAATTAGTTTGGTATGGGCAGGTTAAAAGATCACTAGCCAGCCGTATAACACGGTGCTTAGATTCATTGTAGACGATTGCTAGTTAAGACAGACTTTAGAGCAAAAAATCGTGCTTTGGCAAATGTTTTGAGTCTTACGAAAGGCAGCTTGGAGAAAACAGGACTGGATAGAAAACATCATTTTTGTAGCAGCAATGCCGTATATAAGTGGGTGCCGCATCCACCCTCTTGTGTAATAAAAAGGTTGTGTGAATTTCTCTTCACCTAATTTTATGTGTATAAATTTGTAATTACTATGTATTTATTAAGTTTATATGCATACATAGAACGCTTATATTTCAGTAATTTGTCGGCCTGCTTATCCCAGATTGCTGAGGTATCCCTCGCCCTTCATGAATCTTCCTTCACCTCTTCTGCTGCTTCTTCTTCCCAGTCGGGTTTGGGATTATCCCTTTCAGCAGAGGACAAATCCCAGATCCGTGCTGAGCTGGGAAAACTGGAGGAAAAGGATAATCCGGTCAGATCCCTCATGAGTAAGCCAGATACAGTACAGGTCATTTCAAAGTGCGTTTGAGGCGAAGTCCCAAATCTGGCGAAATGTCGCGAAATTGGCGAAATGTCGCTTCAAAATTCGCGAAATCTCCCAACATCTTAGAGAAATGTCGCCAAAAATTAACGAAATTTCGCGAAAAATGTCGCGTAATTTGCTTTTGCGACATCGCTTCAAACTCACTTTGAAATGAGCTGTACTGTACAAGATATATGATATTCTGTTCTCACTATTACGATTGGTGAGCCTGGTTCATTTCTAATGAGGGGATGGGGGCTGCCCCGCATTCCACGACCTCCTCCCATTCGAGGAGCCCTTCCCATGAAATGCCGCCACCATAAACCAAGAAATTATCAAATTTTATAATTTACCCTAAATTTTCGAAAAGATTTCCGGCGTCGCCGGATTTTTGCAGGACATTTTATTAGTTTAGCTTAAAAACACTTGAAATTAGTCATTGTTTAATAGCGATTGTTTGCTATTTATACACGGAAAATCGTAAAAATTTGAACAAATTTTTCCAAAAACTGTCCTTCTTTGAGCCCCCCCCCCATAAAAATCGTCAAGAAATGACCTAATGATAAAACATGACCTACCTAATTAATTTCTCGCCTCCATTGGCTCTCTTTCGTTTCGGACTAAAAGAGTTTGCCTTAGTGACTGCAGTACTGGCGTTTTCACGTTTCCTTATGCTTTGATTAATTGTGTACGTACGTTGTCAAGTTGTCATTTTCTTTTCATCAATTTTCTTATTTTGCCTACAGTAGTGATCTAGTGATCTGTGTTTTCGTTATGGTTGTTGCTTCGAGGACTTTTTCCCATCTCATGACACCTTACCCACCCATCCGTTTTTGTCTTTAGCAGTGGTTTTCCCATTTTTCTATTCCTGTGCTGTTTTGTAGGAGAGCGCGTGTTTGAGTTCCTGCTGGAAGCCATGCAGTGTCCCTCGGCCGCCCCGCAACGCCTACCCCAGGGGTTTTCGGTTCTGGAGCCGCAGTTGACCGCTCTGACGGGGTCTCTGCTACGACTGACCTCTCATAATCGTCAAGTCTTCGCCCCCTTTTATGACGAAATTATTGACAGAATTTTGACGCCGACTGCAACGGACAATACCGAACAGTCTGCCTTACCCTCCTCCTAACCTCGGCAGGGGCACACTACGTAAATTTGAGTGAATAAAACTATGTGATAATTGTGTTTTGATGTAGATTGACTCTGATGTTGTGTTTTCATGGGTGGGGGGGGTACAACAAGGGGCCATGCTGGAATTTTAATGTTTTGTTACCTACTAATTCTAATTCTAATTAGTATGTCAGCCGGCAAAATTCAAGAATTTAATTTAATTTAAAAATTTTAATATTGATTTTAATTTTTACTACGCAAACTCTCTAGGGATATTATGACATAAGAGGACTTGGTATGAGTAGGTGCTTAGCAGAGGGAGGGTGCGAATAGTCAGAGCTAAATCTTTTAACCCGGAGGGTTAAATTTAACTGTTTTAGTCTTGAAAAGGATCGAGTTAATTTTAACTCTACTCTATTTTAGCTCTTGAAAAGGTCCTGGGTAGTCCTATCGGTAGAGCCTGGGTCCAGAACTCCAAAATTCTGTTTTCCTTTCAGTACTCGGAATTAGTTTTTTTATTCTTCTGATTACTCTGTTTTTAGGTGCTGGTTCGGGTAATTGCAGCAGACGTTGAAAGGCTAAATAATTCCATTCTTGGAGTTTAACCATGATTCTTACTATCGTTTTAAGCTTAGAATGGACTGATTACAACTGTCACAATAATTTTATTGTATGCTTTGGGCTTAAACAAAGTATTTTGAACATGGGCTTCTGGAAGTGTAGGAAAGGTGAAGGAAACGACCAGTTCAGGCTTCAAAAGAAACCTCTTATTTAGGGATGTTTTCTTTGTGAGGTTGTTTGGTGAACAAATAAGCTCAATACTTTATGAAAAATGTAAATTTTAGTACGATTGTCGTCAAAATTTTCAAGTTTGGGTGCTTATTTCTCACGAACGAAAAGGACTAACGGAAAATCCTGGAAAACTAGCCCTCGGCAATTGTCTCAAAAAATGTATGAGTAAGTCCGCTTTCTTATTGTTAAGCCTGCATGAGTTGAGAGAAATGTTCAAAGCTACCTGCTTGCCAGTTTCAAAATTTCACATTTTTCGCTGCTGTACTTAGACTCTCCTTTGGGCATAACATGGCCTTATAGGCGTACAAATGTGGGGTATACTTAACTGGAACATCGCTGTTGATGCTGTTGAAATCTTGCACTATTTGATTTTTCGGAAAATGTGTGAAACAATAATTGTCCATGAAATGTCGCCATAATAAAATTTGTGGCGGATGTACATAAGTTAAGTTCTCAAAAACTGAAATTGAGTGTTTTGAAGTGGTTCCCAGTCCCAGGCCAAATGATGCTAGTGTAGCAAATGTAAATTAATTTCAACTATCAAAACTACGCGAACCTGAACTAGTACCTTAAACTTTGTTGACAGTTCGGGGGGGGGGGTTGTTGCAACTGAAATTGAATTACGATTTAGAATTGAAATCAGTTTGACATTGCATTTCTGATTGTTTAGATTTATTTCTAATTGGTGTTTTTGCATGTCTTATTAGGATTATGTGAAAGTGAACGTTGCATGCAGTACCATTAAAGTAATTTATTGATTGTATCTGTTTTTGTCCCGGTTTTTGTGCTTGTCTGCTGCGCCGTAAATTGTTTTTTTATTTTTACTACTGCAGCTTTTGTCTTAGAAATATTTAAATTGGCAAAATTGTATAATTCAAATATTGGAATTACTTCCTAGGAAAGACGCTACCTCTCAAATTGTTGAAACTCGAAAATGAAATTGACCATATTATTATGTTAATTTAATAATTATAGTCAGTGGGGGGGGACAACGATTTTCGAAATAAGGTTATTACTCGCTACAGAATGTACGTAGTTAGCCAGACGCTTTATATACCAGCATGTAGGGCTTGGCCTGTACTTTCTATACCACCAGTAAAATCAGCATCAGTTCATAATATCACAAAAATACTATTTATGGACCCTAATTTTCTTGTTATCAGCATAATTTGCCCCCCTGGGAATATTTGCCAGCATTCCTCCACAGGGGCAGGTCATATGGCTCTTTTCGGCAGCGGAAGGTCAATTGGGGGGTATAACAGTTCAAATGAGTAAACAATTAGTCGTTATTTTTGCTTAAATCAAAAAACGAAACTGCGGTGTGCGAAAGCACACCGTTGTTTTTCCCCTCCCCTCTGGTGCAAAAAGTGTGGGGAAAAAAGATGGTCGCTATTTCTCAACCGTGTGACCTAGCGAAAATCCGACCAGCCCACGTTATAGAGCACATCCACAAACCCCTTCATGCACAAGATGACTCCTGTAACTATTACCAGTAAGTTGGCATAATATTAGAAAATTTGAAAAATCCTTAGGTTTTTGGACAATTTTTGGGTGTCAACTTCGGACCCATGCCACACGAAGGCTCAATCAACAGGAACAGTTATTTGTATTATGATCTGAAAGTACAAGACTTGAACTTTCATTTGCACTAGATCTTGTATCTCTATCTTATGTTAGTCGAGCAGGGTGAGCCATTGTTTTCCCCCACTTCGTCGGTGATGTTTCCCCCCCCCCTGACTATATACACGTCTTGACTATGGTGTTACTTATTTCTTTATTTGTTTCATTCATGAAGTGTAATTTTTTAACCTTTGGATATACTTGTTCATCTCGTAAAAATAAATACAATATTGTCGTCTTTAGGGCAACCAGCAAATTTCTCCCTTGTTAAGTTTAGGTTTAAAAGGTTTTCTACTCCTCTTTCACATCACGGTTTCAGGAAAAAATGGCTGGTTTTTTAGCAATATTGATTGGGGTTCAGCTTAAAAGCAGTCCCTTCAAGGCTTGGCTTTATTTTTTCTCATTTCCTTTCTTCTAGGTCCTTGATTTCCGTTTACGACAGAAATCTGTCTATAATTTGACATTTCAGCTCAGTTGAGTGCGGGCAATTAGGTGGGCTTTGTCATGACTTGACACACAGCTAACATTTTAGAATGGGTTATTATTCGCTGCGAACGTTTCACAGTATTTTGGTTTGGGAAAGTGTGTGTTAAGATTGAGATTTCTAAGGACTTTCAAAGACTTGAATTCTTAGTCACTGGAGGCACTGATTCGACACCGTTTCTGTCCTGGTAGGGCTTTTGTGCGTTAAAAGCTGTGGTGGGTACTCGTGGAAATGAGCTCAGCTCTTGTTGCAAGATCACTCTACTGAAGCGCCCGTGACTCACTTGGTTAGTGCGTCTGCGCGTTGAACCGCGGGTTCAGTCCAGCAAGGTGTCCGATTTTTTCGGGTGCTTAGTGGTGCGCAACTTTTTTCATTTAATCTGGCTCCGGTTTCAGCTCACTTCACTGAAACTCCCGTGGGTAGGTCGTTTGCCGCTCTTGAAAGTCGGCTTCTCAGATCGGATTGATGGCAATTCTGCAGTCCGATCGTTGGTCTGGCTAAGGGACCCTAGCTGTCCCATTTGCGGTGAAACAAAGCAAGTAAGCTTAAAACGTTGGACATTCACGAGGTCAGGCTATGTCATAATACACATCGTGCTATAAATGTACCTATTTTAGGAGTACACCACACGCACCGCCTGAAAGTCCAGAGCATTTCAAAATCGGTTGTGTTTTGTCGTCGAAACACTCAGACCTCAGGTGGGATTCGAATACATAACTTTTGGATTAACGTTCCGACTCTCTGCCATCTGCGCTACCGAGGCCACAGTTGAATCTAGCTGGCGACGGGCTGTGACAGATTCTCTAGCTCATTCCGCCTATCTGGCTACAACGCTTTGGCCGCTGAGTTTAACAACGGCAACATGTTTGTCATTTTTAGCCTTCAAATCAGGTCTCTGGAATAGCAATAAGTGTCAGGTAACACCGTTCTGTATATTATCAGGAGTTTAGGAAGACCTAATGTATTAAGCTTATCATTTTCCAAATTCCTCACTGGAGTTGATAATGAAAATTTCTAAATTAAAATATTTACTCGTCCCAATGATACTGCTCCAAATGATTTTATTGTGTTTCGTTCTGAGCAGCGCAGCGGTATAATTTGTCGAACTCTCGCACGTGCATTCGCATACAATTCGCCAAATTGCATACAACAACTAATAAAAACTCAACGAGATTTCTCTATTGCATATTGACTGCACACATCTCTGTCATGCAATTTCAAATGTTGTAAATATTCGTTACACTAGTTTTAAAATTATTTCTATCGCCCGCTTACATTGCCACTGAAAGTGTTTTTTGCTCTCAAGAAAATTGAATGAAACTTAAATTTTTTAAATTACTTCTACCTTTACACTAATGTGTGTTTTGGCGACAAGTAAAAAACTGATTTCAACATTTTCTGCCTTTAAATCATGAAATGCTAAAAACTGTTTGTCCAAAGTTGATTACGTAAGCCATGAGTCATTCGCCAGATGTTGATTTCATTCATTCCCACGCACATTTTTATAAATCTCAGGAGCACATTGGTTTTTCACAATAAACAAGCTTTACTGTTCTGGAATACGCATAATTTGATTAAATTTTTTAAAATGCTTCTTCTACAGGAAAAGTTTGTCTGAGAAACTATATTTATGATTTTTCTACGTAAAGGCACGTTGTTCAATTTTAAAAACTAACATTTTTACTGTTCTAGAATTTAGAGCGGAAGAATTCTATTGATTCTAGACATTTTCAATGCTTTCAGTGAACGCCTTTTCTGCGCAATAATGTTAATGTCCCTGCGCAAATGTCTCTTATTAAGCATTTTGGTGTTAAATTTGGTGAATCTTTCGGAACATTTTTCCCTGGACAATGTTTATATCCGACTGTCGCAGACGGGAATTAACTATCTGTCCGGCCAGTTCCGGGAGTTCGGAATCACACGAATTTCGGATTTGGGCCGAATTCCGTTGAAAAACTTTACCGTTCGCTATGGCCATACAGAGTATGACTGTCAGAATATTTATCTGACCGCTGTTCAAGTCCTGCAGGTGGGTGTGGGTCAGGGTCCCGGATATTTGACGGTCAGTTTTCACGGAATCCGGGGCAAAGTTCACGGAATGTGGCGGACGGATACGGATTCGGGTTGGATGCGGGGTCATCTGAAAAATGTGTATGTCTATCTGAATCTCAGCTCCAACTATCACCTGCTGGGTGACCTGGATGAGAGTTTGGCCTGCCGAGTTCACCCGGGCAAAATAAGTATCACTTTTGTCGGGCGGGAGGAGGTGTGGCCGTTTGACGAAATTTCGAGTCTGGTTCGCAGGCGACTCCAGCGCGCTTTGGTGGACCAGATGTGCCAGCTGTCGAGGTCGTTGCTGGTCCAATTCTGGGACTCTTTCCTGTCCAGTAGTCAGTACTTTCACTACGGCAATGGTCTGGCGTTGGACTACAAATCGTTGAACTATACCCTACTGGGGGATCCGATTTCCCTACTGGTGTCGGGTCAGATGAGCTGGTTTCGGGAAGAGATCGATTCTGCCGATCTGGAGTTCAATATTATCGAACAGGCACCGATCGATTTGGGAGATTTGCCGGATCTCTCGCAAAATCTCAGCAGCCCGATTCAATTGATCTACTCCGAGCAAACTGTGGGTCAGTTGCTGCAGTTTGCGCAACAGCACGACCTTCTACAGTACTACGTCACAGCGTACGCGGTTGAGCCGCAGCACCGCGCAGCGCTCAACGTGGAGTGCGATGGTGGCTGTTTCGACCGACTCCTGTCGCGCCAGCTAGCGGAACGATACGCTGAATCCACGGTGGAGATTTTCCTGAAAGCCAACCCGGAAAGTCCACCGAATTTTCGAATTCGGGAAAATGGAGCTTTTCTCCAGCTTGCAGGAGATGTGTCCTTCTATGCCCGAATGCCGACCGGACTGTCGGATCTGATGCTAACCTTTTCCGTCCGGGTGACGTATTCCGTGAAAATTTCGGTTCAAAACCGACTTCTGGTTGGGCAGATTGGGGAATTGACGGAATTGAAAACGGATCTGGTCCAATCCTATATCGGACCGGTGAATTCGGAATCCCGGGAAAGACTGTTCCGGGGATTGGACGAAATTTTTCTGAGACCGAATCTCAACGGAATTGGCGCGCTGGGACTCCCGATTCCGCTTTCTATGGAATGGAATCTTCCGGAAGACAGTATTGGACTTTTGCTGAAACCCGGATTTTTGGTGATTTATGGTGACTTAGCTACCAATGGCACATTTCTGGCAATTTGACCAAAATGTGACACCAGATTGTGTAGACATGTTGTATTGATGAGTAAAGCGAGAGTAAAGTGTTAACTATTTTGAGGTGAAAGTGCTATCCTTTTGAGACTTTATACCTTTGTAATCATCTGTCGAGATTAAACGACTAGACACACTCTCTATTATCAGAGCAAAAACTGTACTCTCAAAGGGAACGATATGAGGCAACAATGACTTCCTAGTTCCCATAGATCAGTATTTGATCAAGGTTACGCGATTTTATGGATTCAGCATTTCAGCATCTGTCTCGTATAGACTACTATTAGAGTAGGATGGATTTGATGTCAGTTGAATCAGATTTGATAAGAGAACCTACAGCGCTCGCACTAAGAACTTTAAAACTAACTACTAAAATGAAAGACAGCTTAATTGATTCCTGAACCAGCGCCCTAAAATTCTGACATTCTGATAACTAAATTCTTAAACTAAAGTCTTATAATTGTAGGAATGCGGTGCTAAAACACTCGTTGACCAACGAACCTCCAAAACAGTGGAGGTTAACGGTTAACTCGGACTTTATTTCACATTATCACTATTTAAGGTGGAGTTTTCCGTTAATTTCTGTCAAGGGTTAAACTAATTCTAGCGAGAATGGGTTCTCGCTGCTTTCCCCGTTTATAATTATTTTACAATTAAGTCTAGTTTCATAAAGGGGTATTTTGCTGATTTGTACTGGGTCTGGTTTGGGGGGGGTCGGTGTCAGGTGTCACAGGGAAAATTTCCCCCGTGAAATCTTCCCCCCCCCCGGAAAAATTTCACTAGGGAAATTTTCCCCACGGAAAATTTTCCCTAGTTAAATCTTTCCCCCCGAAAAAAAATTTCACTAGGGAATTCTTTCCCCCCCGGAAAAATTTCCTTGATGTAAATATTTTACTGAATGGTATTAATTGTAGGAATTTTAACTAATCTTTAGAGCTTTTAGTCCTAATTTTTATGTTACATTTCCAATTATTTTGGTATAGATCATTAATTCTTCCTTTCCACCCTTTAATATTGTTAAATTATTGAATTTACCTAAATTAAGCATATAATTAAAATAAATTTGTATTCAAGAAACAGAAGCTAGTTATATTTTATTTTCAAAGGTTTCGGCAGTTAAAGGCTTTTTCTTTAAGAATTAATTTCAATCTTTTGAATTCAAATGCTGAGTTTTCAACATAATTTTCAATATAATTTTGAATCTTAAGTCCTATATTGTTAAATATTAGAAAGATCAAAATCTAAAACTAAAACTAAGCTAACTAAAACTCGCCTTGATTAAATTTTGGAGTCATGAAAATTGGAACCATGCCGACTTTGGTCACTATATTTCCAACTACATATGAATCGCCGTAACGTACTGGTGTATTATATTAACTGAGTAACTTGTAACTTGTAGTCTGTAGTTTAATGCTTCCTCTTATTAATAGAACTATAATTTTAGTTTTATAGAAGTCCCTTCCCCAATTGTAAGAGAATTGCAAGTTTTCAGATTTTTTTGCAGACTTAAGCAAGTTTCTCGCGGGACATCGGTTATGTTCGATATATATATATATATATATACCTATTATCAAACGTAGCTGAGGACGTCTTTTAGAAAGATACTATGAATTCGCTATTTTTTATGGACCACCATTTCCAATGACAACCTTTAGCTTGCGAAGAAAATGCACTACAATCGTTGGAACATTTGGTCGTAATGAAATAGGTATATACATAGAATTAGATTAAAATGTCAGACATACTGAAGAACAGGAATGAACTTTAGGTATATTAATTTCAATGAAATGTGTTGCCTACATTAAATTAGGATGAACCTCGGCGCAGTGATTTCTTGACTGCGCCAGAAGTTGAGGATCATGACGTTAAGGCTAGAATTTAAAAATTCTAATTTCATAATTCCTAATTTTTGATGACGCTAAAATTTCAATCAAGTTTTTTGATTCAAATTTTCATTTTTTTACGGAAAGTAAAATTTTTCGTCTCTCAAGAAGAGCCGGAAATATGCTCAGATCGAAATCAAATAAAACCAAAAATAAGGATTGGAATTATGAAAAAATGTGTGAAAAGGCACTGATGAAGATGAAACTAATATCGCCGAAACCGAAATGGTACCGGAGCTATGCTGCAGTCAAAGGGAAACCCCAATTTATGTCGTTTTAAATAGCTTTATTGTTGTATATATAGTATAAACAGAATTGTAAACGAAAGAAAGAAAGTAGCTCCCCTAGAAAAGACACAAAAGATTTTGTATATATTCAGGTCAGATAAGATAATAGTTGAACAACTCGGATTATGGGGGGGGGAGGAACCACTCTGGGAGGTTAGCTCCAGGTCTGGGAGGATGAGACCCCCAAGGCACATGTATGGCTGTAAACGAAGGAACAATGCTAACTTGTGACAAAAGGGAGTGGCCCCGGGGTATCATCCAACCAGTGGGGATGGATGGCTAGTCAGGGAGGACCCGCACCCGCTGAGAGGACCACCTAGACCTAACCCGTAATCACAAGGGTTGTTTCACTAACCGATTTTAGTTTCAGTTTTGCAGGTTTAGTCGGCTCGGCTCGGCGGGCCAATGTACAGTTTCAGTTTCATCAATGTAAGTGTGAGTCGGGCGGCAGCGTAAAATAATTTCAGTTTCAGTTTCAGGTCACTCAAAAAAAGCAGCCTTCACAGTTAACATAAAGTTTAATTTGATGATGATTTAACATCTCCGGTTTCATCAGCACTAGCAAAATCGCTGCTCGGAACAGTCAATATTTAAAACTGAAACTCCAACTTAAAGTCCAAGTTTCAGTTTTGCTCCCAAATTAATATCAGTATGAGTTTCAGGTCTCTTCCCCAAATAGCTTCAGTTTCAGTGACTGAAACATCTCTACTTATCACCACATCACCAAAACACAAACCTACCGATTTGGTTGGAGACCCCCTGTCCATTTCTGTTACTCCAAAAATTACTCCAATGCTGAAATGCAGTAGCTAATTCACATAGGAGCTTACAGAAACCGGTAACAACCTGTTGAAGCAGGCTTGGCTGGAAGGGTTAGCTTAGAAAATACAAAGTACAAAAAGTAATAAAATAAAAAATCCAAAATTAAACGAGTAGTTCCAAAAAGTATTCGCACTGGGTAGGAATTCAAAGTACGGAAAGTAAAATATAAAAATAAAATAAAAAAATCCAAAATTTAGTTCCAAAAAAGAATTCGCACTGGGTAGGATTCGAACCTACGCGGGGAAACCCCAACTGATTTCTAGTCAGTCGCCTTAACCACTCGGCCACCAGTGCTATGATTAGACAGGCTTTAAATTCTCTGATAAACATTCTCTCTCTAATTTCAGGCGCACAATTGGCACAAATTTCTCAACCACATATAATGTAGCTGTGTTATATATATGTACATGTGAATATATACACTACATACATGCATATAGTTGCACAATTACATGCGGTATATGTAGATACACATATCCACAGTTGCCTGTCTAGTTATACATCACGTGCAGTTATGTTTGTGCAGTGCGAAGTTAGCGGAGGATATATAAGCCTGTTTTAGAGGTAGGGTTGTATACCTCGGGTAGCTCAGTTGGTAGAGCGGTGGACTGTAGAGGCAGAACGAGCAGCAATCCATAGGTCGCTGGTTCGAATCCGGCCCCGAGGATGCATTTTGATTTTTTTAATTTTGGATGACGTTTTTTTGAAGTATTTTTGGTTTATGGCTAAATTTTTTTATCAGCCACCGGCAATTTAGTGCACTCCTACTACTAGACAATACTGGATTGTTGATGCGTTGCGTCAGTTTTTTTGAAGGGAATGTTTCTGGAAAGGAAAGACTTGGCAAAACTTGAGGAAACGGGCTGAATCTGTTTCAACCATACTATTTTCGGGTGCATGCATACGACAAAGTTTTCGGGTGGAATGTTGGGAAAAGCCTGACCAGCCCAGCCTCCAGCCCCGTTGTCAAAATTAATCGTTGTTCAAGCCAACCTGTAGAAAGTAATTTTTGATGTAAAGTTAGCTTCAACCTGTGGCTGTGTTCGGGCCGTGCTCTCGGCATCAGGTAAGCGAGACGAGTTCGAGCCCACAGGATAAACCAACCGGACTCCGAGAAATTAGTGACACAATCTTTATTTTCCCCAATTCCTATTCCGGTCGTTTCCGACCAGCCGGCCCATAAAAACTGGACCGGTGAGCAAGTTTGTATGCTTGTTCTCAGGAACTGCAGATGATTTACATTGAAATGGAGGGTTTCATGCTGCTAGCGGGAAAATAAAGAAGCTAAACCCCCTCCCCAAGGCTGGAAAATGGGGGAGTTTTACCCAAAGGGCTCGGCTGGATTTTACCTAGGAGAGCTGGAGGAGGGGGCTGTGACTTTTACCAGTCCCCAAATCTTCCGAATTTTTTCGAATGTTAAGGGAAGAGAAACCAAAGGAAACCGAAAAATCATTCCACACAGATGGGCAAGGATTACAGAGGTGTCAGTCACCTACTTTTGGAATCTGTGTTTGCAAGGCCGTATATATTTCTTGAAAGATTAAAATGGTTGGATTGAACGGATTGAAATTCAGCAGAAATAAAACTTCAAACCTGTCTGTATTTCTGTTAACCTCAGTTAACCTGATTTGGTGCAACGGATTAACTGAGAATTATCAGGTTAACTCCGAGTTGACGTTGAAGTTAGCTTAACACCGAGTTAAACCTTCATTTGCGCAATTTGGTCCCGGTGAATACTTTGTTCGTTAGATCATCATTATATATATATTTATTTATATATATATATATATGTATATATATATATATATATATATATATATATATTATAGCTTTCAAAAGCTGCGATTATGTCGTTGTCATTCTGTAATGCTTGAATTTTGAACGTCTTTAAGGGGTTGTTTGCCCATAGGAGTCTTGTCGGAAAACCTAGTAGACAAAAGATGTAGGCATAATTCTATTAGGCGTAAAAGGAGTAGGCACAATTCCACTTATTTTCTGAGTAGGCACAAGTCCACTTTGGGGGCCGGTCCTATCAAAGTCCTTAATCCGGGTTAAGGTGCTGGTTTCCTTTCGGGTATTTTTGACTCCTACGGCTTTAATCCTTTACGCAAAGGGCTAAAACTTACGAAATAACCTATTCCGTGCTCTTTAACATTTTAGGACCAGTCCCGTATTCTTAGGCCAAAAGATAAGAAAGTTTTGGTTTTTGGCCTTAAGCTCCCAGTAGGTAGACAAGACACGGGATTGGTTGGTATGGCTGGAAAGAGGACTCGAAAGTGAACATTTTTGCTCCTACAACCTTTGAGCTATCTCCAGTGGTTAAGTCAGTATAAGCAAAAAACTGTTTTTAGGGTCAAAAAATGGGCATTTTCGAGGAAATCAGTTTTTTCAAAATTACTGCCACATGTTAAGGACAAAATTGGCTTAGTTATACTCAATCGCTACATCGTCCAAATGCACATTTTATGAATGCCTATTAGCCGGACTTTATTGCTTTCAGCTAGAGATTTGGCCGAAAAACCATTTTGGCAAAACTGCGATTATTTTGTTTCGAACATCGATTTCTCAAAAACTACTCTACGGATTCCGGAGATTTTCGGCAGAATCGAAATTCGCACTTCTGCGGAGGGACGTTTTTCTTGGTTTGGGCTAAAACATATTGAGTAGCAAGAAAACTCAATGCGAAGTTGCGAAAGTTCGTGTTGCTGTGCATTTGGCCGATTTTCTCGACCGTTAAGATCTGCTGAGCCAAATCCAAAAAAACGTCACTCGGCCCATATGTCCTTCATATGGTGGCACGTAAAGAACTTTTGGCCGATACTTCAGTTTTGAGAAATCGATGTTCAAAAACTTTTGGTCTATTTTCATCCTGTTAGATGTCAGCTTGTCAGAAAATTTCTGCAATTTTTTGCTAATTTTGCCAGTTCTGTAAGCTCATGTGAATGTACAGATAATAAGCTTTAAAACGATGTATAAAGCTCTTTGCAACTCCCAAAATTGCGAAAGTTATAGCGTTTCAAAAAAATCACCACAAAAGCACTGCACAAAAGGATACCACCACCTTAAGTTGCTAACCCGGGTTAAAAATGGGTACCAACCCAAACTCCGTCCTATCAATTCCTTGCTTAACCCGGGTTTTCTTAACCCGGAACGGGGTTAAGAAACTGTTTGAGGGTTAGCGCTAATCCCGATCCTATCATGAAACCAGGGTTTAGAAATTTAGGACAAAACGGAGTTAAGCAGGACAAAACTTAACCCTCCTCACCTAGGAGGGTTACGTCCTTAACCCGGGTTAGCCTGAGCGATTTTGAAGGTGCAAATATAGTCAAGCACTTCAATCAGCCTACAACTGAAAACGGGTTAACCCCGTTTTGCCATCTTGAAACAGCCTTTGGCTGAAAATGGATTCACCCCAATTTGCTCATTTCGAGCATCCTAAGTCTGAAAACGGGTTAACCCCGTTTTGCCATCTTGAAACAGCCTTTGGCTGAAAAAGGGTTCACCCCAATTTGCTCATTTCGAGCATCCTAAGTCTGAAAACGGGTTAACCCCGTTTAAACCCGGGTTAGCGTAACCCAACCCTAAAAATGTTTGATTGGACTTGGTTAACTCCGGGGTTAACCCAACCCTGAAATTTTGGGCTTAACCCCAAAATGAGTCCCCTAACCCGGGTTAACCTTAATCCCGTTTTGATAGGACCGGCCCCTGATGTTTTCTAGGTAGGTAGGCACAATTCCACTTTTGAGTTTTGAAACTGCTGAGTTCCTTACATATAATATGTATGTTGAACTTTCACTTGCCAGAATTTCATTTGTAAGAATTTCATTATAGTCAGAATTTCGTAAGTAAGAATCTTACTTTTCTAGTTTCTTCAAAGTTGGCAACCTTTAGTTCGTTTGTTGCGCAATCTCAGGACCTTTTAGAAAGAGCAGAGTAAAAATTAACTAGTCTTGACTCGTTCAACTCCAGTCAAGCTTGACTTTATCTCCTTAAACTTTTGCATGAGAAGGATCGAGTTAGATTTAACTAGTTCTACCCCTATTAACTCTTTCACTTCTTCTAAGATCATTAGTAATGAATGCGTCATAATTATTCTCTTAGGATTTCAACGAAACAGCCAATGAGTCATTTCTGATTCGGAAAATGTAAGTACGCAGAAGGCTACCCAACTTAGTTGTGGCGAACCGTCTTGAAAAGAGATTTTCCTTGCTGTTAGCTTATTGGGGGATACACTCAAATATTCGTGACTAAACGGCCTCTGTGTGTGACCTCGGTAGCTGAGTTGGCTGGCAGGGTGATCAGAGTCGAAATCCGGTCGAATCCCACCTGAGGTCCGAATGTTTTGGGGTCACACCTGTCCTGGACTGATAATTTAATTTCCTTGACTATGCGAGGACTTGCTCC
The DNA here is from genome assembly GCA_030248195.1 of Trissonchulus latispiculum. Classification (NCBI taxonomy): domain Eukaryota; kingdom Metazoa; phylum Nematoda; class Enoplea; order Enoplida; family Ironidae; genus Trissonchulus; species Trissonchulus latispiculum. The sequence goes on along the minus strand of JASAND010029006.1, from coordinate 20,505 downwards.
TTTTTTTCTAGTCACGATAGACACAATAGTGATTCAGATCTGGCTCGACTGTAGAGCATTCTTAAAACCCCGAATATTCTGAAAAGGGCTGACGAGCCCAGAAATGCAGTCAGTTAAATAGCGTCGGTGCAATGACGATTTATTTGCAGCGGGGTCTTTTTGGTTTATTTTTATCTACTGAAAATTTCAAGACATTTAACCGACGCCGGATTTAACGGGAGCATGACATCGCGGGGTGATTTATTTGCTTACAGAAAGTGACAAAAACTAACTAATTCTGCTTTTGTCCTAATCAAAGCAAGATATCGAAATCTTTCGGTTTTTCCAGAAAAAACTGTTTTGAAGGAAAATTCATCGATGAACGAATGACATTTGTGTTGTCACGCTGCATACAATTAATCATAATTATAAATACGTATTTTGTTTTCGTGCCACAGAAAAACTATGTTAAATTAACGTCAAAAATGGTTAAACATTTGTTTATCAGATTGTTTTACGTTTTTGCTGCCTCCTAGAAAATTTCCAGAATAAACCGGATTCTCAAAACATTAGAAATTTCTTTCAAAAATTCCATCTCTTGACAAGTCTCATAGTTATCTCAGTCAAAGTTATCAGATTTGAAATATTTCCTTTGACATCTAGCAATTTAAATTATAAAATTCAAATTAAAATTTAAAAATTGACAAACTATCTGTATGGTGAACAAATATTTAAGAGTACATAGACTTATGATTGAAGGTGCTCATCTCTCCTGGCTCTGTGGTGCAGTGGTTAGCATTCCCCGTTGCAGATCGGGTGGTCCGTGGTTCGATTTCCGACAGGAACTAAATTTCTTAAATTATCTATTAAAGGAACCTCCGTCCAGCAGTTGCAATTTGTGTCCTCGCGATGCTCTTGTAAGATAAAAATTTGTTCGAATCGAGAATAAATATGGAATATGCGTTCGCTACCCGAGACAGGAAATATAGACACCAAACAAAGCTTATAGACTTGATACAATCTTTTGGTTTTTAGTGTCAGCTAGAGGTATTAGTATTTATTACCAGTCACCAGAATTCGACTTTTGTTTTGTTTGACAAATTATTTTTACTAAAAATGTCACTATTTACAGTGCGTACAACACTGACAAATCTGTACCGTACTGTAATATTGTAAAATTACCAGTTTTGTGCTGTTTCCGGTAATCCGAAAAGAAGACGCAATCTTAAATGACATTCAGATTTTTCAGTTTTTTGTGAAAGGGTCGAAAAGTTAACAGGCTTTCAAGGTTTTCGTGAACACTTCGAAAAAGCAATAAGATTCATGTTTTCGATTTTCAAGAAATCGCTGGTTAGGACAGACGGCCAAATTCAAGCTCTCCCTCATCAATTTGCTCTGTTTCTCCGCCACTCCGTGGAAACATCGAACCGACAGCCAACTAAGTATCCTAATTATGTACCACGCGTCTTGAAAAAACATGAGAACTCGTTTTGGTATGTCTTCTCTTCGTTTTTGCAGCCCATCAAATACCCATATCGGAGACGGCAACTCGAAGTACATGCTTCAGCTTGAGCATGTCAATGTCGTCCTCGCTGTAGCGTCGGTTTTCTGGTTCCGACTCAGCTTGACCGGGAACCCGAATATCCGGGAGGGAAGTCCGAACCCGGAATCCGCCGCTGGTCGGAATGCTCCCGTTGCTCAGCGGTCTATCGTCCGTTGCACTCAGCGGAATCGCCACAATCGGCGGATTTGAGGTGGCGGAATTTTCCGCCGCAATTCCGGATTCCTCTTCTTCCGGAAAATCCACGGCGATTTCCGGAATTGTGAAAAGGGCGCTGCGCGGTGAGCCTAGACTGCTGCTCAGCGAACTCTCCTTCTTCGATTCTTCCTCCTCTGACAGGGGCAGGGACCGTCTCATTTTCGCATCCGACAGCCGTCGGATTCCGAGAATCTCCCTCTGGACCTGTTTGGACAGGTTGACCGCAGGGTCAACACTGTAGGGGAGGCCCCGGTGCCGACCCGCCATCATCACCACCGTGATAATCAGCCGACTGGACGTCTGGAGGATCCCACTGTAGGAGACGGGGATTCCCGGAAATCCCATCGAGAGTCCCACCGTCCCGAAGGCGGAACTGATCTCGAAAACGAGCCGGAGAAAGGTGAGGGGACTGGTCCGACTCATGGCCCGATCCCCGTCCTCTATCATGGCGATGACGACGACGGCCAGATAGAGCCAGAGGAGGTCCCGGGTCATGAGTCGCTTCGCCTGCCGAGAGTAGCCCTCCTTGGCGCGAGCCGACGATGCTCGAAGGTTGATGATGAACGGATAGGAGCTCACGTACATGGTGAACGTGTAGAGGGCCAGGTGGGCCTCGCTGAACTGGTAGATGTCCACATTGTTGAAGCCGGAGGTTCGGACGGCACAGGTCTGGAACCACATGATCAGGAGCTTCTGGCCGGCCGTCGAGTTCCCGAACAGGTCCCCGTTTCGCCACTCCTTGAGGAATATCCCGTACTCGACGAGGGTGATGGCCAGCCAGGCCCCACTGATCACCATCGTCTCTTTCCAGGGGTAGAGGTGGGTGAAGAAACAGCGCGGCTCCTTCAGTAGAATTCTGAGGGCCTTCTGAGTCGGTGTGGTGCGAGCCAGCGTCGTCCGCGGCTGCTTCACGCGGTTCAGCGCCCACAGAATTCCGCGCAGAAAGACGGGGAAGAGGGTGTTCCCGGCCACGAACTGGAGGACGGAGACAAGGGAGATGACGGGGTCGTGCTGGAAGGCGATGACGCTGTCCTGGAGGAGGGAGAAGCCCGCGTTGTTGAAGGAGGAGCAGGAGTGGAAGAAGGCGAAGAACCAGGCGCTCACGTTCCGATGACGCAGGATGTCCCCCGCCGGACTGAACTGGAGATAGAGGCCGTAGATGAGGAAGGGGAGGAGCTGACAGAGGGCCCAGTAGACGGCGATCGTGACGACGAGGATCTCGCAGACGCGCGCGTACACCGTCAGGAGCTTGACGGTGGCCGCGTCCTCGCGCATCGTCTTACGGTAGTGACGCAGTCGCAGAAGCGGTGGCATGCCGCTCAGCAGGACGGCCCCGCCCAGCAGGATCAGACTCGCCACCAGGAACTGGGCCGCCGGATGGGCCTCGTGGAAGTTGGTGACGGCGAGTCCGGTCTGGGTCAGCGCTGACGTGGACATGAAGAGGGCGTCCGCGAAGCTCCCCGTGGTCCGACTGTGCTCGATGGCATAGTAGAGACAGGCCCCGCCCAGCGCCGTCGCCACGAAATAGGACAGATGAAAGTAGAAGTAGTTGGCCTTCGGGGAGTGGCGCTGGAAGAAGGCCTTCAGATCCAGTCGAGAGGGGAGCTTCAGATGGACGAGTCGCGTCGGGTTGATCTCCTCCGCCAGCTCGGAGAGCGAGATCCAGCTGGACGAGTGGGATGAGCCCATATCTGAAAAACGAACAATATGCAAATTAGTTAGCAATTGGCTGAATGTGCTACTTGGTCTCTCATGTTTTCTGTCCGTGATCTTCGCTTCTCCGCCCTCGGGCGCTAAAGGTGGTATAAATCATCAATTGTCTTCGAAAAATACCATAGAAATTAAATACGAAGTATATATACCAAGTTTGTCCGTTTTGGTATCACTTTTCAATCCAGTGCTCGATTTAAGACCAAGGCCAAACTTTGAAACCTAGAGAGCCCAACCCAATCACGCCTCTTATGCCCAGGTGTGACAACGATACAGTGCAAACTAAGTCTTACACATATTCTAGAAAAATTTCGGCGTATAAGTTCGAAATTGTTCGGCATCAAATTCATTACCTCGGAGGTTATCTAAGAATATATACCCAAGCGTTTTTATTTACCAATACCAACAATTTAATCAGTAATAACCGTCTCGAATATATAATTGCAACTGAACTACAGATCTTTCATAACATTTATGGTCCAGTAGATAAAAATACTGTTTCCCGTTTCGAAAATCTCAACTCTTTCTACATTTTCCTATGCTCAAAAAATTTTACCCAGTCCAAAAAGAAGCTACAGCTGCAGAAGATACAGAAGCTACAATGAGTTCCTTTTGAAGAAGTGATTAAGAAAAAGTTACCTAAACTTGAGCCCCCTACTCAAACCCTAATTAGGCCTAATCTTGTTTGTTGTAAGCTTTCATCTGCTTTAGTTTAAAAAGATATCTTTAAGTTTGTTCTACTATCGCATTCCATAGTCAAATTTTAAATAGACTGAGCGGTAAATTAACCTTTAATGGCAAAAAATTAATGCAAGATAAAGAAAAAGTAAACACAAGCGGCAGTGTATTAATTTTTTCAAACTAGAATTAAATGATTGGCCTTTTCTTGCCACGGGGCTGTTGGGTCGGCGTCCCTCTTCCTTCCCCCCCCCCCCCCCCCCCCCCCCCTCCCCCCTCCCCCTCCCCTCCCCCCTCTCCTCTCTCTCTCTCCTCTCTCCCCCCCTCCCCCCCCCCCCTCCCCCTCCTCCCCCCTCTCTCCCCCCCAATTTTTTTCAAACTAGAATTGTATGTTTAAAACTACATGGAATTAAGAAAACCTATTTCCGTCTAAGCAATCCTAACTTGATTTCCAATTGTCTCGGCACCACTCGGCTTTTGGTTAAAAAGTAGCACTTCCTTAAAAGTTGCCTGTAGGACAATCTTTGGTAGGCTCATCAATTCCACGAACCAAAACCGAATTTTCAATATTATCGCTTTTTCAATTCCGCTTAAAACCTACATAGCTGTATATACATGATATTGGGGTACGGTTTATTTTGTCGCTAAACAGGTCTCGACTGGGTTTAGTCTTTTCATGAAATTAGAATAACTTCAACACAATAAATTTTACAGTTGTAAGTGTCTGCACAGAATTAAGCAAATATATAGATTAATTTTCAAGCTTTGACAGTGTAAACGTAAAACCTTAAAATTGATTTTATTGTCCCGGCCCTGCCAGCTCTGCCCCAACGGTTATATCTTCTTGTGAGTCCAGCAAACGGGGACCCTTTCTGGAAATAAACTGAAGCTACCATAATCCTTATTCTAGACCTTATCTAAGCTACATGGGGAGGGGTATATATCCTACAACGCAGGAGCACTCCCGTTCTGCTTGGCAGCGTTACGCCATGCACTGAAGCATAGCACAGTAGATTTTTTAGTTTATCCAAAAATCCACAAATTTGGTTCAAGTTTGGTTCAGTTGCAGTGTCGGTTTGTATATACTAGGTCAGACGGCTTTAAAAAACGATGTAGTAAAGTGAAAGCACTATTACAAAAATTATTTGGATGGACAGAAGCTGCTAATTCAACTAAAATTAAAGAAAGTTGTTAGACACTGAGATTAGTATAAAAATCAGAATTCAACAACCTACTTGGCTGAAGCTGGGAAGTTTTTCGAAACTTCATGGTCCTCCGGAAATCGATTATATAGCAGTGATGAAATGTCAGAAAAATCAAATCAAATCCATTAGAAAATTAATAAAATTATAAAACTCTAGACAGTAATTGTTGGATAAAAGTGTCTAAAAATGAAACACATCGTCTGTCATAGTGAAAGCGGAAACAAATATGAATGGCCCAGCCCCCGACCAAGAATAAAGTCTCAATTTTGCATAGCATCAATAAAAAAGCAAAAAAGTCTTAAAATTTTGGAAATGCAACCAGATAGAGCATTACGTCTTGCAAGCCGACTTTGTTCTTGCGGACGCCATTATACTGCACTGCAACAGCAATGCGTGCTGCAATTCAGGCGACGGTTGCTTTTGATGAACAGTGAATGAATATTAAGTGAAGCTTTCCAGATCAGTAATTAATCATTACCTAAAATTGACGCAGGTGGAAAAGTTTTCAGAAAAACTTGTTTTAAGAAATTGTGAGACGAGACGATTTACAGGTAGATGGTTCTTCCTTTTGTGCTTATGGCAAGAGTACATAATACATAAGAGTATGACAGAAATCGCAGCCTTGCAGAATTGGTAGCAAGATAACATGTGGAGAAATGGGAGGGTGCGCAGAGACCCGACCCTCTCCCTCAACGAGAAGAAAATAAAAGACATCTCAGCGATGTTAAACACAAATTGAACGTTTTTAGTACCTAAATTTTAGCGCTCTTTCCAAAAATAATCAAAATCGCTCAAAGTCTTCAGTTTCACTAATTTTGACCACAAATATGAATAATTTTCAGTTTTTGCTAATTTTGAGCTGAATCCCTAAAAGTTTGGAATTTTTTAGGGTAGACCCCTCGTCAGGATCGGGGTAGACCCTCCAGAACTGGAAGGTAAATTCTACATGTTGATGCATGGCAACAATATGAATAAGAAGCTGACCGTGGTTCCCGACATCCGGCCCGATAAACAGCACTAAGATTATAAGAAAAGTTACCTACGATAAGGAGCAATATTTCGATGCTGGACTGTACCTTAACTGTTAGAAAACATTATACATAACGGAGTAATATTTTCGAGGTAATGCACTATGGTATGCAGATTAGGCTGAGTGGGCCTGTGCAGTTGTGCAGAAAAGCCGCGACCTTGCAAAAGCAGAAAACGGGGAACGATTAAAACAAAATATGGTCAAAATTTCCAGGATTTTTAACTAGATCGTGCTCCGTTTATTCTATAGCACAGTTGCATCCAATTTAATCACCTAATTTTACTCAAGCCAGTGCCAGGTACAGAAATGAAGAGCTGTCAAATCTCAAAGTTAATTTGCATAACCCGTCAAAACACCTAACAGCAGCTTTTGCTTCAACCAAGGGGGTCTTGCGGAATAGGAATCTTGTGAGAATTAATGTAGCAGACTGTAAAGAGCCCTCCATTCCAATTAACTTGGAATACAACATTCTTCCGAATAGCAAAATAAAACGCGAAATCGACTATGGAGTTCGGGACAAACATTCAACACGAAGGAAAGTTATGTTAATAATGAGGTGAAAATTAAGCGTTAACAAGATATACAATGTTAATGTTGCCCCAGAAGTAAAAATAGCATAAATAAATATAAATCAAACAGGTGAAATTAAAATAATTAAAAGAATTAAAAAATTAAAATCTGAAGATATTTACATATCTTAAAGAAAGACTCAGAAGTAGAATAAGAATTCTAAATATATTTGCTGAAAAATAAGGGGGGCGTCACTAGGAGGACTTTGTTTCCGTAGGGGGGGGGTCAGCCGTTAGTGTTCGCAGTAGAGTTTTTCTCAAATGACAGAGACTATTATATATGTTATGTGGATCTTTTGCGCTTTCCCCCATCCCTAACTTTTGATTTCACAAATAACTTTCAAATTTGGTGTGGGTGCACACTGGATTCAAAAATTAAAAAAATTTATGTATCCTCTTGCTTGTAACAACCAAAACCTGGATAAGAAATAAGAAAATATTTGACAAAAAAGTACAAACTCAGTTTGGTCAGACTTTAGCAGTGCTCCACATTTTCGCAAATGGATAGGAATTTATAGCCATGTTAGTCGAAGTAGACAACACCGAAAAAAGTAGAGATTAGAGGAGCAATCTAATCAGTCAACGTCAGATCGCTGTGAAATCAGAACTTTCTGAGATCCAAGAAACACAAGAACTCCCCGGCAGAAGCAAACAAAAGACAGAAGAAAACGTCAGAAATAATTAGCAGAAGTCAGTCAAAATTTCCGGTTTATCCTCTAAACTTTGATGTCACAAAACAAATAACCCATTAATTAATCTACACACATTACAACAATAGCGCAGATCTACTGCAACCCTGTGTGGTAGGTATGACTCAACACGAAATTCGTACTAAAATCACGTGAATTTACATAACGGTTTGAGCCAATTGTTATATTTAATGTCGCATTTACCAACGCTCTAAATCTATTGCTGAAGATATCTGAACTGCAGTGCTGTTTTCTGAGCTTTTACCTACTTTTTTGATTTTTTGGTTGTTGATGATGTTGTGACAGCTAATGCAAGTTAAAATATGAAATATTTGATGTTTTTGAAGACATTTAAGGTTAGATTAAAGGCGAACGGCCAGCAAAACGTGAAATTATTGGTCCTTATTTCCTCCTACATATATGTACCCTATAGCGACCTGTTGGCAAAAACAACCCATCTTGTTATATTTTCAATTTCAACAGCTTTCTTTCACGAAGACCAGTAATTTGAGGGTAACGTGCAAATTAAGCAATGTGGAAATTACCATCTGGAGTTGACACAGAAAGAAGCAAAACCCATCACGTGGTCTCTGAATTGAAATCTCTTGATGAAATAAATTCAGTGGTGTAAGAATTATGCCAACTCGTTAAACTGACTGAAAAAGCTTTTGAGAAGAGGGAACGTTAAGCATCGGTTTATTACTGGATTGTCTTTAATTAATGCGGCGGATTGGTGGAGATAATTCTTACAGCACTGAATTTGCTTGGTCAAAAGCATTCGACTTATGCGTCAGATGATGGGTTTTTGTTTAAATTTTGAAAATTTTCGAAGTCAATCTTAGTCTCAGATAATAAAATTATCACTTTACTTCAACGGCATCATATATCTAACTAAGTACTTTGCAAGAGGAATCGACAACGTTTGAAAGCAACAAGATTGGTCACTTCCGTACACTAACATGGTTTCGAATCCTGGGGTGGCTTTTATGTACCAGGAACTAAATTTCCGAGGGGGCGTGTATCTTAAAAATAATTAAACGTATTTTTCCCGAATATTAAGGCTGATTTTATTAAAAACTTTGACTTTCTCATAATTATATAAGAACAATTTCTTCAATTTTTACAAAAATTCAAAATTTAGGTAGTCTAACCAGAAAACTCCGGCGAAGCCGGAATTTTTTAAAGTTTAGTGTAAAAACTGATTCCGGTCATTTTTTCTTAACCCTTGACCCGACGGCTGGCCACCCCAGACCTCCTCGCGTTCATATGGTCACTTCCACAATATATAGGAAAATAACTATTTCAGGAGGACCAAATATTTCACGATCCCGATCGGGCCAGGCGGACCCTACGGCCTCAACACGGGCAATTAACAATGCTACTCTGCTTTTGTTTCTCACTCTACACCCTTTCCTACTGTTAAAAAACCGTAGAGAATTTTACAACAAAATTAACCGACAGGGCTATCAACTACCTGATTAGACTTCTTCAAAAACAACCAACCTTCCAGAAGGTTTTAATTAACGGTTTCTGCTAAAAACCGGAATTTAGACTGAAAAAATTGGCTTCTTTTTATCATCAAGGGGGAGGGGAAAAGGAGGAATGGAGGCTGGAAAATTTAGTTACCTCATTTTTCACAAGACCAGAAGTTAGCAAAAAATGAAAAATGCTATAAAAGAGATTTCAGCTGAGGACAAAACTGGGACTTAGCGAATAAATTGGTCCTGTTTAGAGGGCAGATAAATTTATTTCTGTCCGCTCCTAATCGAAAGCTTGTGCCAAGAATTGCTTTCTTAGGACAGGAGTGGTGTTGAAATAGCTTTACAACTATGACGCAATAAACTTAGAGCTGGCTCAATAATTTAAACTCGATTAAGAGTTGTGATCTACATGTTCTTCGTGGCGTTTCATATCTAAGGTTGGATGATTGGCCTTTTCTTGCAACGGGTACTGTTGCGACCAAAAATGCGACCTAAAATTTAAGAGCGCCCGTGGCAAGAAAAGCCAATCATCTAACCTGAGACCGATTAAGAGTCTCGAAAACGCAACGCTCTGTGTTATTTTGTACGGGTCTCTCAGAGTTCCCAGTAGATTATGCCTCTTCAATTTTGGGTGCAATTATGCACTCCTGACAGTTTAGACATAAAGTCAACATTTAACGTATGCCAAATTCCTGATATTAATAATAGATACAATAGGTAAAAGAAATCGATCCCTATTCAGATTTCTAACTACACCTGTTCACTTAACAGTGTTCCATAATTAATTGAACAAAATGAGTTGGGGCGTTTAGAACTTTGAGGACTCTAGTCTATTGTTCATCTGCGTTGCCAGGGAGGGAGTCCTAAACTATGGGTGACTGACTTCTGCTTCTCTCTGCAGCATTAATGTCAATCAGCTGTAGATTCTGTCAGTGATAAGAGCTGAGTGATAAAGTCAAACTTTGAGCTGAGAAGCAAATCTGAACAGATGAACTAGCAGCTTGTGTCTTGTGACCTGGATTTTGATTTTTCTATCCAAAACTCCAAACGATTTTCGCCGAGCGCAGTCAAGAAGCGGAGAGACGAAGATCACGGACAGAAACACGGTCTCCTGAAATCTTTTTCATGATGAACTGAACTAACAGCAAACACAGTTGTACACACTACATGATGTGAACGAATGAACGACTAATGAAGTGTAAATGTATTTATCGAACGGTAAGGGCTTAATTAAAGCAAGAGTACATAATAACTAAGAGTAAATGCTACTAGGCATGCTCTTAGTTATCAGAGCAGAAACTATGCTCTGCTCGATAACGGCTGGACCCTTCCTGCAAATCAGACCCTAGTGACCCCCTCCCGCAAATCAGTAGGACATGTGTAACGAAAATTGATTAATGATCATTTTGTAAACCTTGTTAATACCGTATATGCTTATGTTTATGCCAGTGTGAAATTAATGTACAGTTGTAACTTAACTTGTAGGCTCCTAGTTTAGCATTATTCATTGACCTGTTTACTATGCCGATTTTTAAACAAGACAGTCACTATTCTGCTTTCAATCACAGTCACCTGAGTTTATGACTGTGGAATATTCGTCACGTACAAAACATTGTTTCTCCTCTCCTCTGAGTTGTGTGAGTGTGACGGTATATGTGTAGTGCCCAGCCTGACTGTATATGCATGTGTGTGTGAGAGAGAGGGGAGGGGAGAGGTCCTCTGTCTTTTCTACGTCACAAGAGTGATGTTTAACTTTCCTCACTGAGAAATTGCACACGTCGACTAGGCAGAGGGGAACCCCTCTATAATAAATGCACAAGTCACCCCTGAAATTAGAAAAAAAGAAAGAATATTAGTTAACATTAATAGTTAATAGGCGATTAGGAGTCCTAGCAAAAAGTTTTAAGTTACATAGAAACTACGTAAATAGCGCTAGGTATCAGCTAGTTCATCTTGGGCTTCTAGGCCCCCTTGTCCGTATTACGATTTCCTCATCTTGTAGTTCCTTGTTTTCGCAGTCGGCCTGTCGGTCTATTTCTTCGCCTTCATCTGTTTTGCAAACAAAGTCCAAACCTTTAGAAATCAGTTCCAGGACAAAGGTCCTTGAGAACAATATCGAAATAAAAATTTAGGGCCACGGCTGTTAAGGTACTTTGGGTCACTTGAGATCGGACCCAAAGCCCTAAAAAGTTACATAACCAAATTGATAAATTGCTCCGGTGAAGCCACAAAAGAAAATAACGAAAACACTTTAGAGGAGGCGGGGTCCACCCTTTCAAACTAACCAATGACAGATTGCGATCATGAAAGCAACCAATCATCGAAAGATGATTGCAAAATGAAGTTGACGTGAGACAAAAATTCTAGTTTCCAGTCAGTCTGTGATTCTGGGGTACTAGCGGATGGCCGCTCTCAATCTGAGTCTTTGGGAGGGGAATCACAGACACCCCTTGAGTTGTTCTGTTGGGAGAGGCTTTGCCTCTCCCCTTCTAGGATACCTCCCTTAAAATTTTTATCCACTCCTGGGAACCTTAGGCTGGGATAGTGGGTACTCCTGGGGGGATGGTTTGCCTAAAATGGGTTGGCTTCAGAAGCCTGTTTCAAATCTCCCCCTCTAGGTCAAGCTGACCCTCCCCTTTAGGATTTTCTTTAACTTGTGTAAGTGCGAGTTTCTAAACTAATCTAATTGGACATTGAGTCCCTCTTTCGAAAACAATACGTTAAAATCGGGCTCTCGCCGCCCTAGACTATTGATTGACAATTTTATCGTTGCTTTCATGTTTGTATGCTAATATCGGCAGATATTAGCTGGATTTCCCTAGATTTTCTGGGAAGGAAATTTAGGATACGTCATTGGTGGGGGATTTCTGACGGAAATCCCCTCTATAGAAATCTCTTTCAAAATCACTCGAAAGTCCACTTTCCGCCAGTTTTCTGACTGTTTTTCCAGTGTTTTTAAAGCTGATTCTTGGGCCTGGAATTCAGACCATTATTTTCAAATTAACCATTTCTAGAACTTTTATCTAAAAATCCTAGCAATTGTTGAGTTTTTGAATTCTAATTCTAAAAGATACGTGTAATTCTACTCCTTCTCGAAATCCAGTTAATACTGCTGAATCCGGGTTAAAACCGACAAGGTTTTAACCCATTTGATTCAGTTCTAGCGCGGGCTGCCTTTGAGCCCGGCCGCAGGCTAATCCTCTGATTCCGGCCGCCCGATTCTCTTTCTTCGCTGTCTCTTTTGGTCCTTGCCGCAAACCTCTGATCCCGGCCGCTCTGCTCCTTGTGCCATCCGGATATCAGCTTGGGCCTCTCCTTGGTTCTGTTTCGGCTGTGTCTCTCCAGTGTGAGTGCTTCTTCGGATCACCCCTGGCTCTTTCCTTGGTTCTAGCCGTCTGGCTGCTGCTGTGTCTCTGCTCTATCTGGATTGGTTTGGTTCGTCCGGTTCGTTTATTCTGATACTCCGTAACTGTGAGAGCCACCTGGGTTTACCTCTGAGGTACTTGAGAAGGGTTGTGTTTCCTGAGCTAAGCCTACGCCTACAATATTAACTTTTCAGACTGTATCTGAAATTTGTTTTCTAATTGTGCTGTTTCTCTGTTAATTGAAAAATGTGTTATTAGAAATATTTCACTGCAACTTTCCGAAAGCCCTCTAAAAGAGTCAAAGTTGGGACGGGTGGATTTGTGCATTTACTAACCTTGAGGCACGCGTGGCAAACGGCATAGGTTACTCATAGGTTCATCATTTCCCCAACGACTAGTGACTGTGAATAACTAAAGACTAAAGACATAGGTTTCAAATCCCAAATTCAAATTAGGTCCTTTAAGTGTCGTCTTAGCGGACTGTGATTGAAACTAGCGGCTTATCTTAAGAACACCCATTAGGCTAGTAAACAGGTGTCTATTATCTATCTACTTCTGTAATTTCCTTGATTTTTACTGTAGTATCTATAAATTTGTGGTAGGCTCTAATATTTCTCTGTCATCAATAAATTGTATATATAGTTTGTCTTGAGTATTGAGTTGAGATAATCTGACCGACATCTCTGCTGAGTAGGAGATACGGTTACAGTTTCACGGGCAGCATACTCCGGATTTCTTAATTAGGAAGCTAGTTGGACTCACGCACCCTAAGGCGGACCGTCTGGGTTAGGTTAGACCAACACTAGGCTAGCTTAATCTTTAGACCTAAGAGTAGATTTCATCTTCTCGACGTCTGCCTCTGTGTAGCAACAAATTAGGACCCCTGTCTTCCAACTCAGATTTCAGCCCCTTTGTTACACAGAAATTTTCTGGAGCCCCCAGTGAGGACTTAATTTTCATCCAGTATCCCTTGAGTGACCTCCAACTTCATCCTAGATCATCTAAGGATCTCTGTTCGTTTAAGATCCATTTTTTCTTTTGAAATTTTTAAGTTTTCAATTTGTAATACATAACATTATATACCTCATTTTCTTCGACAGTCCCTTTCTCCTTATTTATTACTCTTCGTCTTTTTTTTATTTCAACTGCAACCTAGCTGTTTTCGTATCCTTAGTAACAATGTGGCTTCAGTTAGTTTCCCTGGTCCTTTCCTTCGCTCTTCCTAGAATACCGAAGTCTTGGTTTTCAAATTTTTACCTGGCCACGTCAAAATGGTTTGCAAATTTTCGTTTTTGCGGCAGCTGTGAGTGTAAGAGCCGACCAGGGTTCGTGAAAATGCACAGGAGCATTGCTGTTCAAACAGAGTCATGCAGTGATAGCGGATATGAATCTGGTGATTCATCTGACAGCCATTGCCTCGGGGAAGAGGAGGAGTTCTACGACAGTGAAGAAATCGGCTGGTTCAAGAAAGGTGAGTATCAGGTTCTGCACCGCTCCATGTCTGAGTGTCAGCAAAAAGAAGATTTGTTGTACATGGATTGCGGCGGAACCCCCAGAGAAGTTGTCAAGCTTTTCTCTGTGCCTAGCCCTCCCTGTCCGACGTTGAGTCTGAAATGCCCATATGAATCTGCGGACTTTCCCACTTTGCCATCTCCCCCACTGTCGCCAGTGAAGAATACGGTGGACTTTTGTGCGGCTAAGTCTCAAAATAAGTCCATGCCTCCACTAGAACTGGTGCACAGGCACTCTGGTGGCAGTAAAACAGCCGTCAGTGCATGTGGCGCGCCAATTGAGGTAGCTAGTGAGAAGGTCAAATCACAAAGGCCGAAAGAAGACAAGCTGTCTAAACTCCGAAAGGAGTTAGAAGCCCTGTTTAGCGACACCGGCTTGCCGTCCAATAATTTGGATAGCCGTCAGAACTTGTCTTCGGTAGATGGATTTAGTCAAATTTGTTTTCCCGATATTCCCATGGAGAGAAATTCGAATTGTGAAGGCTCTAGTAGTAAACCTTTGTCAGTTTTCGCGAATCAGAAGCCAGAGAAAACTTTAGATTCCGACAATGCTAGCGAAGCAGCGGTTCAGACTAGCATAGAGATGACTTGTGCCTCTAAGGGTGATGAGCCAAATTCAATTTGCGGCAGAAAATCGGTTTCTGAGCTTATGGAGCCGGCATCTGGTAGCAGTTTGCCAGCGTTGCAGTCAGAATGCAACGATGACGTAACCAGAATTAGTCTTCCCGAACCCACTCAGCAGTTGCACCAATCTTCTACAGGTGAGCAATTATTCGAGTTAGTTAGGACTCTGGAGGATAGTTTTTCCAAGAATTCGGGAATTCAAGCCTGTGCAGCTGCATCCCAGCAGTTGAACCAGTTTACTGACCCTAGAACTGAGAACATATTAGATCATCTTTATCATTTTGAGACTGTATGCGCATCACTGCACCTCACTGAAGCTGATAAGACGCGTTTGCTGTCAAACACATTTTCAGGTAAGGCTCGAGAAATTTTTCACGCACAGGTTCTGAATTTGTGCGACAACTGGCCGGAGTTAGTGAAACGTGTGCGTAAGTTATTCCTTAGTCAGCAAGACATTTTAGCCGCGACCAGGATGCTGAATCGAATTGAGCAGGGACCCTCGGAATCTGTTCTCGATTACAGGCTGAGGCTTTGTAGGTATGCTCGAGTAGCCTACGTCGACAAGATAGATTCCCAGTTTATCCAGGAACAGCTATTGCGTTTATTTATCTTGGGGCTTCGAAAACGGATCGGGACCATGGTTCCCTCCAATGTTGGAACATTGGAGGAAGCTGCTAAACTCGCTGCTGAGGCAGAGTGCATTTTGGAAGCTAGCGATTCATATGAACCTCAGTTCTTCCAAGCGAGCCGAGCGCCATTGCCGGCAGTGAGATCAAATCAGACGATGGACAGCCCCAGATCTAGCTACAGACTTCGTTACTGTTATAACTGTGGAGTAAGAGGGCACATCAAGCGGAAATGCTGGAGACCTGGAGGAGGCGCTCATGTTAGAGAGCTTAAAGCAAACTTGAAGCCTCTCCCTGTGACAACTAAGCTTGGTTGTCCTACTAGTTGTTCCTATGCTTCAAGCAATAGGAGAGATGGTTATCACAATTTTGGACACCCAGAACTCCATCAACGGAGCACGACCAATTCGACAAATCCGTCTAAACCGCTAGGCTACACAGGGCGTATTCAGCCGAAGATGACATTTTCGGCACTTAATTCTCTTCATTCTGACACTCTAGTTGAACCGTCTTTTAACTAAACATGTCATAAATCAGGCAGGGAGCTCATGCTCCAGGAGGGCTTATGCCCTATTAATTGTAATATTTTTAGAATGGTTAGTGACATGATTAGGTTAATCTCAGGTGACTAGTTTATACCTTGTATGTTTGGTATCGAAGTATAACAATTGAGTTTTTTAGTCTGGTCCAATTTGTAGCTAATATAAACGTAGTCCTCGTCAGTTTATTGTAATCTGGTCTCTTGTGAACAACACAGATCAACATATTAGCAACCATGTACGAATGTTTGAATGTAACTGAAGGATCGTGGTAACGGTTGTGTGTGCAGTCTGTTGATGAAAAGGTCTGAAACAAATGTATGTTAAGTGAAGGCTAATTATTCAGCATGTGTGGCCGTTACTTGTAAAATTAAGTTTCTATTCATGTCGTCTGGTCTTAGCTAAAGTTAGGAATTGGAGACAGTTTGATGTGTAATCAGTAGTTAGAAAACTGTAGTAAAATGTAGATGTGTGGGTGTGGTATGTTCAGCTGATCGCCCATTCTTTAATACTATGAGCATTAATCTGAAATTTGTTTGAGGTGACTCTTCTTGGCATGCTTTGAACTTTGAAACTTTCCCTATCAAAAACATTTACTGCAGTTCTCCTTGCGTCACCAGCTCGTATTTACCTGTTAAGGCATTGGTTTCCTTTTCCTTCGCACATTTTGGAGCAAAATCATTTAAGAATAACTTTATTGAGCTAGTTTTCCAAGGTCAGTGTCAGATTTTTTAAACTTTAAGAGTTTTCAAAATTCAATATCATATTTTGCAAGCTTGTGAAAGATGCAAATTTAGTTGCAAAATTTGTAAAGTCAGAAAGGTTGGTTGCGGAGACATGCTGGAATGAAATGGCAGCCGCGCAGCCAGTCCTCAGCAGTACTGGTGTCGTCTCATTAAAGGATCAAGTAATTTCCAATAAGCCCAAGATGCAGTCTTTTCGAGAAAGTTTTCATAGGCGGCACCATTGTGTCTTAATTTAATCCACTGTGTTAAATCCCTTCCGAAAGCTTGACTATCAGACACAAGGATGACGAGCCGTCAGACATACACTAACCCAGTGCAGCTTCACGTTTGCACGAATGCATTTCTCAAGAGCTTCAAAAGATTACATAAAACCTAAAGTGATGATGCTGCAGCCTTGCAGTAGCTACATATACTTCTGGAAATTATAGTTTGAATCGCTTGGAAGTAAACACCTCTTGAATATTTGTGAGAATTTGAAGTTCAATCAAACTTTAACATTGTTTCAAATTTCTTTCTTTTAACTTTTACGGCTCTAGTACTTTACGAAATTAGGAAAGGCTCTCGAAAAAGTTCTTTTTGTGCTATATAAAACTCTGGAATCAATTGTGAAACTTTAAGCAAAAATATTAGAATTTTCAATTTTATTTGGTATACCCCTTATCTTGTTGACTGTTTGGCTGGAAAGAGAACAGAGCGGCGAAATAACCGTTTTTGCTATACAAAGCCAGAGGTCTGAAAGTGGCCAATTTTTAGAAAGTCATTTCATTCAAAATTAGTGTTACACTTTCGGGACAACGTTAGATTCATACTCAACAGACACGATACTTTCTGCGCATTTTATCCGTTCCTGGAGTTTTTTGTTTTAGGGTGTTGGTTTGTGTATTTTTGAGCTTTAAAAGCGCAACTGTCGTTGAAATTCATTCAAATTTGCTACAATTACACCATTTAGCCAAGAAAACATGTTCGAAAGGTCGCAGCGTGAAAATTTGATTTTGGAGAAATTAAATTTAATTCACCGTAACTTGCATTGTGACCACCCCACACAGACAAACTTATAGGCATTAGAATCTGTCACCAAGACCTACAACTCGTGAGAGTACTCCTCGATTCTTTACGGTTTAAAAGATATTAGCGAAAATTAATTTTTTGAGGTTCAAAACTAAGATTTCGGCAGTTTCAAGTATTGTCCATATTTGTGTCCTTAAGGACATGTTATGCCCAACGGAGAGATTCCTGCGGCATCTCTGCCTATGCACGGAAGCGAAAATTGAAATTTTGAAAATTGCAACTAGAATTGTCTTAAATACAAATTTCGCCCAACTTGTGCAACCAATTGGAAAACGGCTTTTACACACGCCTTTTTTGAGACAATTGCCTAGGCTATTTTTCATGTTTTCGCGTTTTGTCTTTCTCTTCGTCCAAACTAGACGATTTTGACAAAACCCAGACAAAGTTTGCATTTTTTCTCAAAATATTGAGCTTACTTGATCATTAAAAGATTTCAAAAAAATAGCCCACTAGAAGACGTTTCTTTAGAAGTCTTAAACTGGTCGCTTTTCCTTAGTTTTCCCACACTTCGAGAAAACCGCGCTCAAAAATTGTTTTCTTGCTATCTCTTGTTCAAGTTGAAGAGCTGCAATGAAACAGCTGTACTCAACTTCGTTGTAACCAGCAAATTCTAAGCTTTATAATGATATAAATATTGTCGTTGAACTCCAAGAATTGAGCAAGTTGCAATCATTCAAAATTTCCTGCAAATACCGAACCACCACCTTAACGAGAGATCTGGTCGAAATATTAAAATGGATCTCTATCCAGCATCTAAATGCCAGCAAGTTTGCAATACAAAAATAAAAAGGAACCAACGCCTGCAGAAATGCTAATTATGATTTGAACTAGTTGCCCTTAGGATTCGAAAAAAAATGGGCAGGGGCGGAAGTTATATTATCGACTTGTTCTAAATTTTCTAGTCAATCAGTAGAAACTGTCATCTGGAAACGTTTGTAATGATTTATACTCTGAGTATTTATTGAATGCTACCAATAATAGCCTAGCTTCCTATACTCCCTTATATAGAGAACCTAGTGTTATAACTTCCGGGTCTTTAAGTTTAACTGAAGATTTGCATACATATATACATATTTTATTTTATATAGTTTAACATATAGTTCGTAAGAATCTGATTCACCTTGCAATTGTGATGTTTCATTGTCACTCACTGAAACTGAAACTGATACTTAACTGAAATGCGAACTGGGAACGGAAACCGAAACTTAAACTATTTCTTGTGTCCGAGTGAAACTTAAACTGGAGCTGAAATTAAAATGTGCTACTGAAACAGCACTACCTTTCAATAGTTTCCTGAACAGCCTAGTTTGTTTGCCTCAAAATCTTTCGCCAAATTAAGGATATGTCTAAAGTTTGTGAATTGTTATTATTAAGTATTTTCCTTGAATTTTTGAACTATTAGCTGTAATCAGATTTTTCAGGTATATGGCATTTTAAGGCATTGATTTGGTCCTGCTGAGTTTTCAAAGTTTCGAACATTTTTTGACGAATCTTTCAGACTGCTACATTGACAACATTTGGTATCAGCAACCTTCAAAATAAAGGTGCATTCATAGTATCAACGCATAGAGACGCGCGTTGACGCCTCGGATTGTAACATGCCGTTTTAACCGTTTACAATCAGTTGTAAAGTATTCATGCTCACGAACGCATGCAGACTCTTCCACTATATATGAATGCACCTTTAGAATATCCTCAGCACATTCTAATTTTGAGAAGAAGGATGTGCTAATTGAATCCACGAAATTAGTCTCCTTTAACGCTTGAGGCAAATGCCCGAACCAATACCTTATTCGTATCTGAAAATGTTTGACATAAATAATTTTGGTTACAAAGGTACAAAGTTACGCCTACTGACTAGACCACTTGGTTCTCTTAAAACTAACTGTATGTATTCCAGGCCTGCCTACTGAACTGAAACTGACAGTTGACAGCCCCTGAAAAATCAGATAAATTGTTCTAATTGTTTCATTAAATACACTTTTATCTTTATACCTTGGAGAGATAGAAAGTTAGCAAGGCAATTGAATTAGAAAGAAAACAGTTGAAAATAGAGTTCGACGTTTTCAAACTTTGCACTAGCATTGCAAATCAAATTCGTGTTTTTCAAAATTAACTCTTATTTTCTTCAGTTAGTGACACTGTGTTCTAAATTTGAATCACACAGTCGTAGTTTAGTTAAGCGTTTCCCGCACGCTTTATTTAGTTTATTCGGTGCGAATTCCATCCAGTGTTCAAATTCAGGGTTATACTCTTGGTGGTCACTAGTTCTGACAGCAGCTACAACGATGGAACGGGCACCAATGTTGATATAAAATTGACTTTTCTGCATTCCGTTCAAAAATATTGCCGATGCGTCCAGGAAAGATTCGGAAGTCGTTAAAGTAGGGCACAGTCAGAATTTTTGTTGTTGCTACTGTCATATTGTCGTTGCTGAAAATGTACAAAAATGGGCTCCGCTGCTGAATTTCTGTGGCAGCCAACGGCTAGTTTAGAGAAATACGATGAACACTCTTGAAAATTCGGCTTGAATCATGGTTGCAACTCTTTTGTAGTCAGCTCTTGAAAGATCAAAAACACCCAAACTTGACATAATTTTTCTGAAGTTTTCGCATCCGGGAAAAGCCTTTGGAAACGAAAGGGCGAAAAATGTTTTCAAGAAATTTTTCCAGAACACAGCAGGCAGCGAGAGGTCTCTGGAAAAACGGTCGGTGGAGCTCAGTAGAACAGGCCAATTAACTTTCTTTCTTATTCTTATTTCCTTATTGCCTTATTCTTTATTGCAATTATTTCTTATTTCCTACTTAAACGAAACCATCCATTTTCGTCCTAATTTCCCACCTGTAACAAATTGTAGAAATGTGTTCAGGCTTCATTGGTGGGAGTGTGGTTGTTCAGCTGTGAGAATTAGCTGTTGTATCCAGTC